>JAWNMS010000065.1:1815000-2124188 GCA_035043785.1 Drosophila planitibia
TGCTGTGAGGCAGACTTACCTAAATAGAGGACCATTGGCACAAAGCCCCAGTGGAATGTGGTTTGAACGAGGTCCACAACGACTCCCAAACGCTCTTTAGCACCCTCGGAAAGAACCATTTCTTTTTTGTTTCTGATGCGAAATGCAAAAATCGAATGTTGAATTTCGTATTATGAAATATGCCTTTGAAGCGAGTTGCTGACTGAGAGAAACCAAGTGTTGATAAACGTGTTTTTCTGTGCAATTAATATATATGTATCGTTTACACAGCTGTTCAAAAAAAAAATGAAACAAAATTTGATAAGTTGATGGGGACTAATTTATATGCTAGCAGCATATAATACAATGCCTGCCTTTCTCGAAAAATATATAAATATTTATACATGTTAACTACATCGCCAATCACCATGGTATATTGCAAGAGAATGTAGCCTAAAAGGTAAACAAAGCAACAGCGTTGCCAGATATCACAATGAAATCGCATGTTCTGCCTAGAGATGAGCGTGCGTTGAATTGAGTTACTTCAAACACAAATACTAAATTATATCTTTAATTAATCGTGATTTCACAAGCTTTTGAATGCCTTTTGCAAAAGACAAGTATACATTGACATATTTTCACAGTGCACTTCGTGATGAGTCGTGCTGATTCGTGCTTTGTCTTTGTCCCCCGCGGACACGCACTCCGACCTAGTTCTTTTCCGCTGCAGCCCTGTCAGACGGTGTCAGCTGCACGCTATAGAATTTTATTTGCTTTTTATTTGTTAACGCATTTAAATATTTTCAACGCAGAACACTCGGAACTGCATAATAGAGGAGACGTCGACGGACGGAGCAACGCAGAGATACTTTAAATTAACTCACACACACAAAGTAAGTGATTAGAAATTGTCGGTGACTTTCACGCTGACATTTCCATCACACAAAAGAAATGAAAAGAGTGAAAAATCAATTTCGTATTATGTAAGGTCTCCTAAAAAACCGAAAATTGTTTGCGTTTACAGATTAAAATTGCTGCAACGGACCATGAAAACAACTAATGTCGCATTGTACGCATTTCGTTTAACCTTCAGTCAGGTGAGCAATTCGCACTCAAATCGAGGAAACAAAATGTGATTGCAAAAAAAAAAAATGCAAATTAAGGGGAAATTAGAGAAAAGCTCAAATTTCCCAAGCACGTTTCTAAAAGTCCCACACACACACTAGACAAACGCACACACCCACAAAAATGGAGCTTAAAGTGGGCGATTTGTGCGAGGAGTGCTTACAGCAGGGCTTAGATCACAAGCTGCGCTATTTCTACGTAAGCATGGAGGATCAGCTGCTCAAGTGTGAATCCCACCAGTGCCTCTGGCCACACAATGATCTCGTCTCCTCCTCCGACGACGAAGAAGAAAAAGAGGAGGATGTCAATAATGATGATGATTTTATAAAGATCCTGCTCCAACAGCTAGGACCAAAAACGGACACAGCGTCAGATTGCTACAGTGAATCTCTACCGGATTTAGGCCAGTCCAGTTTGAATAACGAAAATCCTCCTGCCTCGAACAGTATTGACGAAAAGGAAACTGATCAACTTGAAACTGCAACTGCAACAGTAACAAATTCCATGGCAGATTTTCTAACTGAATCCAGCTGCAAAACGGAAATCATAAGCGGGAATCCCCAAGAGGAATCGCCCAGCTGCAAAGTGCAGCAAGCTGCTCGAAGCCCAGGGAATAGTCAACAAGTAGCAGCAACAACTACTTGCCACATACCCTTCACCATTTCCATAGGAGATGCAGTGCTGTATTCCCAAACGGAGCAAGTTGCTCCAAATCCAGAGAATAAGCAACAAGTTGCAGCAGCAACAATTGGCGAATCCGGCAATATGCCCTACACCATTTCCATAGGCGATGCACTGCAGCATTTGCCCCACGCAAATCTTGGCCACACCCAAATAAAGACTGACGACGCAGCCAAGGCGAATCCCGACGCAGCCAAGGCGAATCCCTTCCAGCTGCCGCCTAAAAAGGCATCGATTGCTGTACGCAAACAACTGACAGCATCCGCATCTGCATCCGCATCTTCATCCGCATCTTCATCCGCATCTGCATCCACATCCTCTCCAGCCTTCAGCCGGGAGTTTCTCAATGCGTTGAAGCGTTCGCCGGAAAAGCCGAGCATTCGTCGTAGGGCAACTCAGGGACGAGGCACGAGGCGCCCAACTGCTGCGTCTGAAGGCGGAGGTGTCTCTCGACCAGCAGGTGTCCAGCTGAGCACGCTGATGGTGAAACAGACGATGGAACGCATCGAAACAGCCAACAGAGAGAAGATGAGCGAAACGGAACTAAATAATAAACGATGACAATTCTAATCGGAAACAATTTGGAATTGTTTGGGTTTTTTTTTACATATAAATTCAAAATAAATTCGCATATGTATCAAAAATTTGCTGGTGCGCAGAATGAAAACAAATGCGGTTTATTTATAAAAAAATATATATATAAATATATATATTTTGCATTTTTGTGCGCGGCACGCGTCCAGCGCATGATGAGCAATGGTCGAATGAACGCACAAAAGAACGAGCAAAAGGATAGAGCGAGAGAGAGAGATGATGGCCTCGTATCAAGAGTTGTTGTGCGTCAGAGAAAGGAGAGGCGCAGATCACAGATTCATCGCAGAAAGAGCGAAAAAGGAACGCGCAGTCAAAGCAAGTGGACCAAGATAAGCTGTGAATTTATGTCAGCTAAGCACAGTGTGGCCAGCAGCATTTAAAATGCGCTGAATTCCTTAAGGACTTGATGCCTAAATATCATATCATTGCCTATTTGAAATTTATCTTTGACGAGAATTTGAATTTTACAATTACATATTTTGTGTTGTTTCAAAACTGAGAACTGCGTGAGTAAAATTTGAAACATTTCCAATTGAACATTATATTATTAAAATTTATAATAATAATTCAACAAATTATTGCTGGTAAAAATGCAGAACCTAATGAACATTAGATTCTAATCCTATTAAGATTGTGTCACGTATCAAGGAATAATACTTATGAATGAATCGATTAACTAGAAGACCCGGCACACTGTGCCAAATTGACGTCACACGCCTCGCGCTTCCAAGTTTTTGCGCCGTTATCATGTTTATTGGAATGCCAAAGTTGATTAGTCTAATTGGACAGACAACAACAACAACAATAAAACCACCTTAACAAATCCAGTTAAGAAATGGGAAACGTTTGACGGCCAATATTATGAAATATATACACACAAACACACATATTTATACATTGGGTGTTACAAGTTCAACAACATTGCGAATACTTGATACGAAGTGATAATTTGTTAATCAGTTGAATGAACGTGGGAATTGTGTGTTGCGTTTGCGTTTGTTATGTGTGTGTTGTGATTTTATCAATTCGTCGCCAGTTGCCAAATTAAACACTGCGCAGTAGAAACCATAAGCCGGCAAACGGACATTTGGGCCGTTGGCCAACAAAATGCTGCCCATTTGCCAATTTAAAAATAGACCAGTCTAATAGACTGATAAGGCGTCACCGTTGCGCTTACCTGTTTTCGCAATATTAAATTTTAATTGTATTTTTTTTTTTTGTTATCTATTTTGCAGGCACCGCCGCTGTCGGCACAGGCCTCGACGCACAGCAGCCATGCGTTCAGTGGCCGCTCGTCGTCGTCGCCCAATCGCGTGGTGACCCGCTCCGCAACGATGTTGGCCGTGTTCGGGATTGCCCTCTCCTCGTTTAGCCTGAAGCAGCTGTTGGCCAACAAGCACAACAAGCACAATGCTCTGCGCAAGCTTTAAAGCCAGACATTTGGAGCCATGTCCTGTGTAGTTGCCACACATTCTCAGTTCTCTCATTCTCATTCCCATTCTCATCGTAGTGTATATTTGTTTTAAGTTAAGTCACCAGCCAAAAAAAAAATCACTCACAGAACACAGCACACAAAGGCATGGCTCGAGGGGGGAGAGCAGGAGAGATGGAAGGGAATCCTAAACGCAATACATATTTTGAGAAGTGTATCTATTTAATATGTGTATATATTTTCTTGTTCACACACACATACACACACACACACACATGAATGCAACGGTTGCGCAATGCCAACAAAAAAGGAATACAAATTGTGATAGTTAATTGTGTACTAATGATCATAATGATGATGATACTAATACTGTTGAAGATGATGATGGAGTTATAATTGAAGAGCATCCTAAGTTGGCGTTATGTCTCTTTAGTTTTATATATATGTGTTAACAAGTTGCAATATATACATATATAAATATATGTACAAGAATATATATATATATTTTTAGTTATTCAAATTCTAAATTTAAACATGCAAAGAAACGACTAAGTGGAAATTCATTATAATAAAAGCAAACGTGGGATATGAAATTTTGCCAAACTATGGGCTGCAATTGTGCGCAGCAGTATACAACAAATGTATTAGTTTTAATTAAATCCAAAACGATTTCAAATAAAAGCATTATCAAAATTTGCCCTTGTCTGCTTTAATCCTTAAACTTATTATTATCATCACAACAATTTAACTATAACAGTTTCCATATTAAATACGGCTAATCTAATCTTTCACTTAAGCACTTTATAAATAACTTTCATAACAAGGCACTCTAATTCGGAATGATATTAATAAAAACACAGCCAGACACAGTCAGTTGCTGACGTAATTATGATCCAAATGCGTTATATCTATAATCTCTATAAGCTCACAGCCCTCCAGCTCCTCCTCAGTCTGCTGCAGGCTCTGCTCTGCTCCATTGTCCACGTGCTCATCAACGTGCTCCTGCTCCTCCTCCAGCTGCAGCTGCAGTCGCTCCGTGGCATCCCAGTGCTGGAGTGTCCGTTGCGATGGCAGTGGATAGCCCCGCTGGAGCAGCATGTTGTAAACAGGTGGACAGTTCGCATATAGCTCATAAGACTCCCTCAGATCACGCTGGGGCCAAACAATGCGTTTGCCACTCTGCAACTTTTGTATTTGGGCCGTCGAAAAGGTTGTCTTCAGATGATTAAATAATTGCTCATATCGATCATTGGAATTGGCCAATTGCTTTTGCAGCTTGCTTATGGTCGCCACGTCCTTCTCTGCGGTGATCTTCATTTTGAAATTCTCACGCCTCAGAGTCGTGCTGCAAGAACGCAATTGGAATTCAGTTTCTATTTATATAAATATGTATATGGAATACAAACTTTTCATCCTCCAACGCTGTGAGGTAGTCCTCCGCATCGACCATCACCTGTACGATTTCCTCAGCTGGCTGGCTGGCATCTGTGTCATCATCATCGACTTCATCCTGTGCCTGATCTTCATCGTATTCCGTTAGAAGCGCATCCACAATTTGTTTCCGCTTCGCTTTATCTGCCCACGTTGCTGTTGGCTGATCCTCGTCGTAATCCCGATCAATGCCATCGCTGATGGTTTGGAGCACACTGGGCACAGAGCCGGGCTTCAGTTTTAGTGGGCGTGGCTTGCTGTAGACGCCCAGCTCGTAGGGCAAATCCCTTTCAAAGTCGCCGGCCTGAAAGTGATCCACGCATATCTTTTCCAATTTTGTGTCTATTGTGTCTGGGCGCCGGCAGAACCGTACCTATTTTGCACATAATTTGGCATCTTGGGGAAATGAAAAGTACCGGTTTCGAGATTTTGGCTTTGCACAATCTGCCACAGCGCAAGTCATTTTCAAACGGACCTTTAAAGCCAAATTCAATCAAAAAGGAGCAAAACTGACGTCACTTAAGTGAACGAGTCTTGTACAATGCACAATTCAACTAGTTCCGTTTAGGACTGCTTATCGAACTAGTTGCTCGAAAAGGAACTATTAAACTAAATCGGAAATATTAAATGACAATTAACATTAAATTAATTATTATGGAAAATGTGTGCAGTATTTTTGGCGTTTATATGAATAAACAAATTAATATATAAATAATTTTAAATTATATATACAACTTTACTGATTCATACGTGAACGCAACTTTTGAACGGCAACCTGCCATCACTTGCTGAGCAGTGTTGCAAAAGATGCGCGTGTGGCACATCAAAAACATATGAAAAAAGTAAGTCATACAAATAATTGGGTGACGTGCCTGGTGCCAACTCGGAATATTATTGTTATTTGTAAATTGAAGAAGGAAAAACGGCTAAAAGCCCAGAAGTTGGCAACAAATGCGCTAAGTAAAGCAGCAGCACTAGTAGCCACAGCAGCTGGGAGCAGCAAAAGCAAACACCAAAAACAAACAAAAAAAACAACAAAATAATGGGCATAAACGTCAGCAGAAATGCCGACTTGGCGTCAAATGAATTGCTTCAGCGTTTTGTGGGGCGCCACCACATAGCGCACGATGACGAGGCCTACTGGAACGGACTGCTCAACTACAACATTGTGATGCCGGAGAACAGGTAGGCAGCAATTAACAACAAATACGTCAGCAAAGTGGATAGTTAAAAATATTCATTTATAGCCAGGATCAGCTCAGCTTGGACTCGCGCCTGGAGTCGCTGTGTCAATCGTTTATTGGCCACAATATGAAGACGGGCAACTTTGGCTCGCTGGTGACAGTATTTCTGGAGAAGGCGTCGGAACTGCTGTCGCTCTCCGATCAGGAGAGCAATATGCATGTGTGGCAAACATTCAATGCACTCTTCATCATACGCACCCTGATCAAATACATCAATGAGACGGGCTCGGAGTTTCAGCTGCTGCATCATTTCGAGGCAATGCCCAGCGCCGAGCTGCTCAAAGAAGCAGAGGAGCGGCAACAGCATCAGCCACCGGAAATGGCGAGCATTGCCATTGAGGCCAGCGAACATCAGGCGCCGCTGGCAGCGATCTTTTTGGATGGGGCCAAGTTTCAGACATTCATCGATGCGCTGGTCAATCTGATTGTCGTCATACCCGTCAAGGAGTTCACCTACCATCTGCATCTGGAGTCGGTCAACACGCTGATCACGCTGCTCTCCGTGCATCTCTTCACCCAGCAGGTGCAGCACCAGCAGCAGCATCAGCAGCCACCTCCAGATAAATCGATTGTCTTTCGCACCATTTACACGTGCCAGCATGCGAATGTGCTGATGTCGGCGTTGCTGCATTTTGTGGCACGCATGGTCGAGGTGCCGCACACCATGTTCGGTTCCACTTCGGCGGGCTCTTTTGTCTTCGGCATTGCGGAATCGCTGCTCTCGATTCTGACGTTTCGCAAGCAGCAGGATGTGCTGAAGACGAGCAATGCCACCGGCGAGGAGCTGTCGCAGCAGTTTCGCATCCATTATCCGTTGGCCAATCAAAGTCTGCTGCTCATCCTGATACTGACAAATCATTGGACCGCCATGGATAATGCATATCGGGCGAGTTTGTTTGGCTGTGCCGATTCCAAGGACTCGCCCAAAAAAAGCAAAGGCGCCGTCTCCTTTCAGATCGACTTCTCCGCCGTCTACGAGACGCTGTGTCGCATTGTGACCATCGATCAGGCGACGCTGCTGCTCTACCTGCTGCTGCATCGGAACGAGCGCTTCTATCGGTTCGTTATGCAACAGCAGGATCTGGAGCAACTGGTCATACCCATTCTGCAGACGCTGTACAATGCGCCCGACAGCAATTCTCATCACATCTACATGTCGCTCATCGTCCTGCTCATCCTCAGCGAGGACGAGGGCTTCAACAAGAATGTGCACACAATCGTAAGTTCGCTTGCGATTCACATATATAGCATAAATATATATATATATATATATATCAATAAAATGCTTGCCTTTGCAGCTGCTGAAGAACATCAGTTGGTATACGGAGCGCACGATATCGGAGATATCGCTGGGCGGTATCCTGATACTGATCGTTATACGCACCATTCAGTACAACATGCTGAAGATGCGCGACAAGTATCTGCACACCAATTGCCTGGCTGCGTTGGCCAACATGTCCGGCCACTTCCGTGCCCTGCATCCGTATGTGGCACAGCGTCTGGTGTCGCTCTTTGAGACGCTGGCGCGCAAGCATACGCGTTTGGATGCCCAGCTCAAGGAGCCGGCGGATAGTGCAGTGTTTGTGAATGTATCGACGACGCCCGAGGACATGATGCAGGATCTGACTGTACTGGAGGAGGTGCTGCGCATGGTACTGGAAATCCTAAACTCCTGCCTAACGAATCAACTTGTCTACTGTCCTAATTTGGTCTATACGCTTCTCTACAAGCGCAGCGTCTTCGAGGGCTTCCGCAGTCATCATGCGTTCCAGGATGTCATACAAAACATTGACATGGTGCGTATGCCACATGAATCAATACACATATATATATATACCTATATATAATCGATATAATCTGTGCCGCAGGTGGTTGGTTTCTTCTCGTCGCGACTGCAGCGCGTGCAGGAGCAGCGTGGCGAGCTGGGTGTCAATGAGGTGCTCGAGGTGATATCAAAAGGTGCCAGCCAATGGTCCAGCGATCGCCTGCGGGTATGTCCCATCCAATACCATTCAGATTTGTTAATAAGCATTGATTTACATTGCAGAAATTCCCCGATCTGAAGTTTAAATATGTTGAGGAGGATGCGCCCGAGGAGTTCTTCATTCCATATGTGTGGACGTTGGTCTGCAAATACGGCTGCGTCCATTTCAGCTCCGAGAGCATTAAGATCATTACTACGGATATTGCCTGCTAATATTAGCCACACCCTCCCCCACCCCCGTCGCCCAATCGGCCACCTTTCTTCTGCTCCTCGCTTGAAACGATTTGCTTTTTTCCCCTTTCACCTAATCCACTAGAATTGAAGCCAAAATGGTAAAAAACATAAGCAGCAATTATAGCAAACGTTGACGTGTTACTGATATCCATATATAAATCGATGAGCTAATGTTAATACCTTAAACTAGGCTGCAGAGCAAAACAGTTAAGATTAAACGCAATACATAATAGAATAGCATATTTTGCTACCGCTAAGGAACAAATCAAAGTTGAGGAAAAGTTAAGCTCCAAATGCCTATCAAACGATTATACTAATCAACAAAGACAACAAAATCGATAATATATATAAAAACATATATATATATATATATATATATATATATATATACATATAATAAATTAAAGCAAATTAATATATATATATCAATATATATATATATATATTTACATTGTGTATGTTAGTTATAATAATTATATTATTGTATTTAGCAACTGGAAAAGATCGATAAATTAAACGGCAATTAAAGTTGATGAAATTGCCAAGTATTTTTCCACTCTATTTAGATCTGGGTGTCGAAGACAATTACGTTAATATTGTAGTATTCTTATCTGTTGTACTTACCCCAAGATAAAACCCCGACGCTTGTTGCTGGGGGTTTTATTGTTTCTCATTTTTTCCTTATCTTGAAAAGTTGCACGTTTAGTTGCTTACTATAAATGTATTTAGGGGGCTTTTGAGCATACAGGAAACTTACTTGCAATAACCTGTGTGCCTATTTACGACTCATTATGCATATTTGTACAATCAGCAGTAGTAAATAACAATGCATTCGTCATGTTTATTGTCATGTTTTTCTCCCAATATCCACAATGGCCACATTAAACAAGCCATCAAATAAAGCCGCTGACGTTGAAATGCTAGCAAGCTTGCAAACGTTGTTAAATGTTTTCAAAACAAGTTGCAAACAAACGATCTCAAACATAATCTCTTCAAATACAACGTTATTTTTGAGCAAATTCAAAAGGAGTCAAAAACTGCGTTACACAACACTTGTCGGAACGTGATAGTTCCTCTGACAAGGTACTTTAAGGGACTTTTACTGGCAACGTAAAAAGTTCGTTGACTTTTCGTCGTTGTCGTTGTCATCACTTTAACATAGACACAAACCCGCCCGCTTTGTGGTCGGATGGCTTTAGTTTTTATTGTTGTTGTATAATTATTTGCTGCACTTTTTGTTGCTGTTGTTGTTGTTGTAGTTTTGTGGCCGGTACGTGCCTACAATAAATTAATTTCAACAGCAAAAAACATAAAGCAAAAACGCATTTGCTACTGCTGCTGTTGTTGTTATTGTACAAGGCGGAAAATTTGTTATTGTGCATTTTCATAGTTTTTTTTTCGCCGGTTTACGCTTAGCGCATTTTAATTCATTTTCCTCTACCCATTTTATAAATTTGCTGCTTGTTTGGCCATTTTGCAGGTTAAAACAGTTTATTGACTTCTGTCGCCCGCATTGGCAATTGCCAAATGCCATTGGCAATTGCCAATCAGAAATTCGAATAGCTGGCAACATTTCTTGCCCAATTCGCCACATAGAATTCGCTAGAAGCTTAGCAAAGTTCGCAACCCAATTGCGAAAACGAAAAAACAAACTGCACAAAAGTCGTTGCGCATGCGCAAGCCGAAAAAAAGATAAAACAAAATGAAAACAGTATACGTTTATTAAGCTAAGCTGAGCCGAGCTTGATTGGACTCAAATTGAACTGGGCACAAAACGTGAGCACGCCAAATATGCTCGATGCGGGGCCGGGGCCGGGGCCGGGTTGGGGGCCTTGCCAGGGGGCCCCTCTCTTTTTTTTGGCGGCACTAAATTACAAATTATTGTGCAAAGTGCGCAGCATTGTGAATTAAAACAAGCAACAACAACAACAATATTATGACATAAATATTGGCAAAACAAAATAATAGCAGAGCATATATATATATATATATATTTATATATAAATATCTCCATATGCTTTTTACAGCGCCCGCATTTTGGCTGCCTTTGAGTCTGTCTCAAGTGTTGCCAGTTCGAATTTGGCTTTTTTTTTATTAAACTTTGTACTTAGCGGCCAAATGTAGAAAATACTTTTTTAATTGTACCAAAATGGCATGCAAGTTGTTGTGGTCATTAACCGAACCCGCGAATTGGCAACAATCTAATCTAAGCCTATCGGCTTTAAATTAATTATCAACGATATATGCGAAAATGAATGGGATATTTGCGTGATTTCTATATCCATAAAGTATCCATAAGAGCAGATCATGGAAAATGACTTAATTTAATTGTAAAAGCAGCTTAGTTAGATAAGCGGAGCAAAAGAGTAAAACACAAACTCGATTGCTGTAGCAGTAGCACAAATTGTACAGTTCATGGTGTACCTATACAGTTATAGTATATATATAGTTAGTTAACCGTGTTCTTTCTAGAAGTAGTTTTTTCATTTCAGTTTTATGCTATTGGCTTTGCTATGGCTCTGTTCAATTTCGTAGCGGAAGCAATAGCAAAACGAACGACTACGAAGGAAAGTAGCATTTTTAATCAAAATCATTTGAGTCGAATAGTTAAATTGATGCTATTAGCTGTTGCTGATTATCTTGTTTATACATTGATTTTTTCATTGGCATTCTTCGCCCATAAGTTATTACTGATTATCTAGTTTATAAGTTGGCTTCATTATGTGCATTCTTCGCGCTTAAGCCAGCCTTTTTGCAGCTCAACTTGGCAACACTGATCCGCTGGGCGTTGTGCTTATGACTGTAACCTGGACCTGTGCCTCTTGTCTATAGGTCATTGATCCAAACAGTTGTAAACAGCTAAACAAAACATATGTATGCATGTCTGTATGTATGGCAAAATGCCCGCACATTCATTTGTCTTGGCTCGCAGCCAGTTCAAAAATAGAGCCAGCTCTGAGGTTTGCCCTCGCTTTCGGTTTCGCCTCAAAGACTTTGAGACTTAGACGGGGTATTTGGATAAATTATGTTTATTGGCAATCGATTTGAGATAAATTCGCACCTCTCCACTGTTTATGTTTATTATTATTATTATTCATGGTCCGGTTTGACGTTTGCCATCACATAAACATAAAATGCTCTCCTCAGACGTCTGACGTCTCGTAGTGGTTTACCTAGACCCAACTAGGCATCCATTGACGTTGTCCGTCCATTCATCATTGGACTCCATTGTCTGACCTTTGCAGCTATTGATCTGCTTTATTTACGATCGTTTTGTATCGATTGTTGTTATTGTTGTTGTTGTTGCCGTAGTTGTTGTGGCTGCTGTTCGCCGATATTCGCATGAATGTCCAGTGTTATGAGAAATAACTCAACGGCATACGACTTGGGCCATTTCCAAGTGAAATCTTTGAAAGTTGCACTGGGACTGGTCTTTATTTTGTACATATGTACATAAAGTGTTGTTGTTTTCCTCTATTTTTTTAGCCAAGCTTCAGGCCATGCTAGAAATGAATCAATAGCATTTGTTTTTTATTTTTCTTCTTTTAAGTAGGCTTCGTTAATGATCTCAACATAAACAACTTGAAAACCATTTAGATTGCTCAACTGATCTAATTATAGGTCAAAATTGCTGACTTTTTATTTGTTTATGTAGCTAAGGATTAGCTGCTGGCTAAATAATATATATTAGTCAAAATTAGTTTAGACTTAAAAACGCTGCTACTAATTCAAGCTCATTGATTGAAACTGGTTTTATGCTCGAAGTTTCTGTTGCTGGAAAAATCGATTTTGCAGCTAACAAATTTGTTAGATTTACTATTTGACTACGAATGCAACTAAAATATTTTAAAAAATTTGTCTGTCAGCTAGTGATCTTAAGTGTCGGAAGATATATCAAGTTCCTTAAAATTCATAGTCTTTGTGAATCTAACATAATTTTAGATAGATTTAAAAAAAAGCTGGACAATTCCGATTGGATATCTTATTTTTTTAAAATTATTTATTTAATGTGAGCTTAAAACATTCCAAAATTTTTAAGAAAGGCTTTACTAAATAAAAAATGTAAATTAGAGTCACATATTAAATTAAGGGAAGTTATTATGTCATATATTAAATTCATATGTAAATATATATGAAACAATAATAGGCAATTCCCATTTAGCGAGTTAATATGTTTAATACATATATATACAATATATATATATATATTTAATACCACCATAGGCTGCAACTTATAAATTTCGAGCTAAAAATATAGTTTAGTAAGCAAAAATTATGTTTGAATGTTTTCATATGTGGCTGTCGACTTAATCTTTGTTTCCAGATTTTTTCCTTCGATTTTCCAAAACTTGCAGGAACAATTAACTCATTGCCTAAATATCCATGTAAAAGTTTCAAGAACATATAATAAATATCAGAATATATTTCTGAACAGTTTCTTCAACAGAGCTAAAAAAACCCTATATATAAATTTGAGATATGTGAAGATCAAATAAATACGCACAGAATTTGCTTTTCATTTTTGATTTTCTTTTACAAAATTATTTTGTATGCTTTATTTCATCATGAATATATATATCACAATAACTTAAGAACTAGGAGAGTGTTGAACACATTTTTGAAGAACACATAAATTGTTTGGCGGGTGCAAAATTAAATGAAGCATGAAATTACTTACAACTAAAAGAATCTGTATAAATATTAAGACAAATATTGAAAGACAGTTGCGTAATGGGATCATATATATATATATATATGTGTTTGTGTGTGTGTGTGTTTATATATGTATATATGTGTGAGTGTGTGTTAAAAGTAAATGCTGCCTTTAGTTCGCTAAAGGCAGGCGCCTTTGGCAACGCCGGCCAATCGGAAACGGAAACGCCGACCAGCAGTACTCCCCTTACTTCTCTCTCTCTCTTTCTCTCTTTCTCTCGAGAGCGCTCGCTCTCTCACATGCCCTCGCAGGTGGCCATGCAGGATTTGTAGCTGGAGAAGTTGTTCTCGTTGCCATCGCAACCACCGAACTTGAACTCGACGCACTTCTTCAGCTCCGGATCGTAGCGCCAGCGTGGTATCAATGCCCGGCAGACGCCCTTGCGTGCCGGCATCATGCAGAACTGCTCCGGATGCGTGTTGCGACCCGTATTGGCCACATCGTCCAGTGAGATGGCATCAAAGAAATCGCTCACATCATCGTACAGATCCATGGGACGTGCCTCACACGTTGCCGCCACAAGCAGCAGCATCAACAGCATCACTGCTCCAATTACTTTCAGTTGACTCGGCGCACACATTGTGGTCTCCACTCTGCACTTTTACTTGTATTTGCACTTGCTCAGACGCGAGAGGGGGGTTGGCAACAATAATTGGAAACTCTTCTTACTGATTTCTCTCACTTGCTCGCTTGGCTCTTCACCGTTTGACTGCCTACTGGCTACTGAATGCATTGCAAGCCTCGCATTTGGTTTTATACCAGGAACGTGACGTGACTTGTGACTCGCACAACGTCGATCGCTAGCCACAATTGGCTTAACGAGGCCTATGCTCTCTTCTCTCTCTCTCTCTCTCTCTCTCTCTGTCAGCCTCTCTTTTAGCTTACTCTTAAGCTTAGGTATTTAGAGTTGCCAGATCAGTTGAATTCATTAACTTCAACAAGGTGGTAACCAAAATCTTTACGTTATTTTAATTAAAACGATTTTTGATTGTTTTTTGTTTGGTGACTTCTTTTATAATTCTGTCTGTAAGGTCAAGTGACTTTTATTTTTTGTATTCCGAGATCACGTCGGGATACTTTGAATAATATTATTTAAATATTAATTCTGAGTAATTTATATATTGTGAAAATTGATTCAATTTCAATGCTCAGGTTTTTATAAAAAATAAAGTTGTTTGAAATGCAAAATGTTGCATATCCCAGCCCATAAAGTATATATATTCTTGATCAGGATAGCTGATTCTAGCCATGTTCACATGTCCATCTCTATAAACACGCTGATCTCAGAGGCTATTGCAGCTAGCGACAAACCCTGAATAGATATCAATAAAAGCCACATTTATGGATATTAACCCTTTCTAGTTTTAAATAAAAAAAGCGAAGAATTTGTTAACCAAAATGTATTTTCATATTAAGCAAACTACCTTTATCAAGTATTTAAAAGCCGGGTTCAGTTAACTCCTTCGAGCTCTCTCGACTAGAACTTTCTAACTTGTTTATTCGTGGCTAGAAAAGAGTGAACCCCTTGCTGCGTTCAAAGTATTACTGGGATAATAAAATAAACAATTTTATTGCTGTTGACTCATTTGAGAATTGTCTGTCTGTCTCTTGGCCAGAGATAGAGGGGAAGCTGGGAGCAGTAGAAAGCAACAGTCAGCGCCCAGTGGCATTAATTTGTGCAATTGCCTTCGATGCTCACCGCACGCGGACCGCTAAGGTAACGCGCATGGATGCGGATAGGGGATGGGGGGAGTAGGTTGTTGGGTGTTGGGGGAGAAGTGTGAGTGCGGGTGTATGAAATAAGGAAGCACGAGTCGCATTTGTAGCTGGCTGGCTGATGTTGCGTCTTCGTTGCTTTTGTGGCCATGATAAAAGTTGCATGAGCTTGCACTTGGAATTGTATGCTTGCTGCAAGTTGGCCCGAACGGCAGACGTTCCCAAGTTGCAGTCAAATTTTCATTTTTCCGCTCACGTATTTCGATTAAATTCTCATTTTGGTCATAATTTTGCCGTTTTTACGTTTGCCCTGGCATTAAATTGCAACATTTCCCATCTCTCACTCTGTTGTTTCTTTCACCCCATTCTCGCTGTCTCTTTCTCTCTCTCTCTCTTGTGTATTACTTTTTATCACTCTCTAGTTGTGCTGCGTTCTTTATGTGCGTATTGAAATCATCAAGTCAGGGCCCGTTGTACATTTCGCAAATTAAAAGTTTGTTTTTGTTTGCCAGTTAACTTGGCTAATGCTCGCCTGACACTGCAAATAATCGTAGGGCAGGGGAATGGGAAGGGGGAGGCGAGGGGGAAGTGGGCTTGTTCGATTGTTTCGACTTATTGTTTTTGCCCACATACAGACATAAATCAATTTGGCGCGCGCGACATTCACTGGCTGGTTAGTTGGCAAGTTTTATGATTGCCGCATAAATCCGTTAACAAAGCCCAACGCACCTGATACCCAAACCGATGTGCGCTTCTCGACGCTCTCAGCCCCAGCGCTTGGCTAATTTGCGCTCGGCACGCACACATTGGCACGTCACATTGGCAAATTCCCCATGAGCATTGAATAGTTGGCAGGAGCTGAACGCAGGAGCTGATACTGGAGCAGCCGCTTCTAAAGCTTAGCAATAAACTTTTGTTATGTGCGGGTAATAAATTGAAAAATAGTGCGCGCAATTGCACAGACTCACACACCTACTACTAATACACACATATATATATAAATATATAACTATATAACACAAACGCAGTCAACTGTTGCACATTTCTACAGTGGAGAATGCAAAATGCATTTGCTTTGCTCGAACAACTGATTCTTTTGCAGCCTAGTGGTATGCAACAGCAGCAACTGCAAAAATGCTGCATACTTTTAGGGTGCAGAATAAAGTTTGCCAGCTTGTGTCAAAACAGAGCAGCAGCTCAACGAGTTGCTTAGTTTTGAATAATAGTTTAGCTGAGAGTAAGCATATAAATCTCAAAATTGTTTGCATTACGAGCTGGTTGTTTCCTTCTCAATGAACCACAGCTTTTTCAAGCAGCCCTCAATTTATTTACATATTCGCATTTTCAAATCATACTTTTTGGGGTATGCTAAATTAACAAATCCAAAACTTATATTGAAATATCAGGCAATGTAAGAGATTTGTATATGAAAATGCTACAGTATTGATTACTACTAATCTCATTTGAGCAAAATCAATGAAATTACAATGAAAAGCAACACGCAACTGGCTTAAATTACTTAAACCATAATCCATGTGTGTTCACATCAAAAATGCAATCTGTCTGCCTATTCTATGCAAAATCCTAAGCCCATAAAATCGAACAACGTTGCAGGGAATACATCATATTCGAATAATTTTGCTGCCGTAATGTAATTAAATTACTTAGCCACAGCGCTCGAGAGTACAAAATGCAGTGCGAAAATCCTTTTAAAAGGCCATAAACGTACAATATCAACGATGCCAATATCCTGGACAACAGAGAACGCAGAGAGTCAGTCCCCGCCCCACCACACCCTTGGGCCACTCCGTTGAGCATATTTCCAGCCAAAAGCCACCGCAATAACCGCTGTCAATATGCGGATTAACGCATCAATTACATGACCAGGCCCGGGCACTGTTGCAGCCCCGGAGCAGGATATCGTGTTTATTAAATTTACTCGTGTATGTGTGTGAATCTCTGTGTATGTGTGTGTGTGTGGGAAAAAAGTTACAGACTGTTGCATGCGTGGCGCGTTAGCCGGCAAAAATGTCATTTGCGCAGTAATTTAATTAATTGCAAATTGTGCAATCAGGCTCAGTCTGCCAAAAAATAAAACAGTTTGAATTTCATTTTGTTGCCCATTTACATTTATGTTGCGTTCTCGGCTCTAAAGAGAAGGCAAGAAGCAGTCGCAATAGAGAAAAGCCCCCCTTTGGTCAGGTCAGTGGCAACTAAATTAATTCGATAATTGACTTCCACTCTTGCGACTGCTCGTCCGGTCAGTTTTCGCTTAGTGTTTTTTTTTTTTTTCTTCTCAGAGCTGTGTGTTTGTCGTCCATGGCTCGTTTATTTTTTATGTTTGCGACGCCGCACACAAAACATAAAAACGTCTGTTGCGTGTTGCATATGGAAAATTGCCAAAAGGCGACAAGGGCAAACACTCAAAGGAGAGTGGCAACCGTGAGAGAGGGAGTGGGAGCGAAAGCCAAAAGAAGTCGCAAAAGGAAATGTAGCAAGGCATAATGGCCTGACAGGACCCAAACACAAGCAAAAATATAAAAAAAAATATATAAAAAATTCAGTTCCCAGTGCTTCGGTTTTTTTTCCCAGTTTGGCTGGGAGTTTTAATAGTTGTACAAGTGCATGTGATTGCTTTATGGGATTTGGATGAACTTTGCGGCACGTGCCGCTTGGCATTTAGTTAATTATCGCAAATTAGCTGGCAATTGCCAAACAAATTGATTGCCGGCCTGCTTGAGGATTCAACATGGGCATCAGAAACATTAAGTGCACTTTTACAAACTTTTATCGATGTAAATTGAGCCATTGAAAAGAACAAACACTACCAATGCTAAGTATCCTCTAGCTTACATGCGTTCTGTTAAAAACAAATACCTTTTAACTATTTAAAGAGCTAATCCTTTGCAAAAAATTGAATACCTTAGAAATTGTAAACGTTGTTTTATTAGAATTTCTAAAGAAGAGCTAGAGTGAAGTGAGTTTAAGTGAGTTAATCAGAGAATCAGAGAGTCGCAGTGTGTGGGAAAAGTGGAAGCAAAGCCAGTTCATTGTACACTTTCTTCTATTACCTATTTTACATACACACAGAAATAAATTAGACAGGAAGTAATAACAACAATAATCGAAAGCAACATTTTTTAATAATTTATAAAACATTTTCACAGTTGGAACTTATTACTAATAAATGGGTTGCCAACCAGCCAAAGCTGATTATTAAAAGTGGCCGTTGCCAAATCAAACATTTTTGTAATAAACACCATCAAAGAACTGCCACACACGCACACACACACACACATGTATGTGTGTTCAAAATTGCATGGATATGTGAGTGCTTTAATTTGTCTCTGTCACACTGTGGCTTGCCTTTGTTGTTGTTGCATTCAGCTGTATTTTTAATTTATTTTTTTAGCATTGTCTTAGCTTAAAGCTGAAGCGTTCATTTGGTTGCTGCTGCTTTCCACATCGTTGACTCGGCAGCAGTTTGTGAGCAAATGCTACAGCAATTTTTACTTATGCCTCAATACTTTTTCCTTGTCCACGCAGTGTACAAGCGAGGGGCGAGGGGTGGTTGAAAAAACAGAGCGACATGACAAAATGAAAAAGGATACTTGGATGCTGAATACTGGACTGTTGGCATCGCGGGCGTGCATCAAAAAACATGACATGGCACGAGCCATTTCGTTTGTTTTTCTATTCTTACTGTGCAGCAATCTGAATCTTTTTCCTCATTTTTTCTTTCGTTTTTTTTTTTGGGCTGCGTCCAAAACATATTTTTATATTCTTGTGCGCTTTGAGTAAAATATTATGTTACAGCCAACAAAAACTTTTCTGTTGCATTTCAGCTGGCGGCGTTGGAAAAAAATAAAATATCTGGAAAAAAAAATGTTTAAAAATTGTAAACTTAGTTAAATGCATTGGGATAGTGTTGTGCTTATGCATATTCAAAATGCTTGGGGCCTGTTCTGCTCTAAGCGCACACAAGCAATTCATTAAGCGCAATAGAAAATGGAAAATTACTGAGGGAAACAAGCTTCGGACAGTTTACGAGCCGCAGACGCAGACAACAAAACGGGCAGGGCACAAAATGTCGATGGGTTGCATATTTACTACTTTGAAATGTTTCATTTTATTGGTCTCGAAATGAACAAATGGAGCACACAGCCACACACACACACTCGCACACACACGGGCAACACACACATGCGGTGTTGACTCCGAAAAATTGTGCATAATTTATGAGCGCAGTGTAAACGGCGGCAACACACGAAAGGACTTCAAGTCACACACACACAACACACACACACATTGTCAGACACGACGCACGAACCAGCTGATTTAAATGCAATTGTATTGAAGTATGTTGTCAGTTGGAGGCTGTGTGGATGCGGCTCACGTGCAGCACCAAAATTGCTGCATATATATATATATATATATAAAGAAGAAGAAATATAACAGAAATTGGATAAGCTGGAGTAAAGGAAGAGAGTGCTGCATATAGCCTGGGGCCAGTTGCATCGTATCGACATCGGCTGTCTTGGCAATTTCTTTTCATTTGCCAAGGTGTTGAGACGTATGTGCTACGTGGCCAGGTCAAGGAGCCAAGGAGCCCTGTTGTCCACAAGTGTCGTCTATTTGCCGGCTGTCGGCCATTTTTGTCTGCCTGGTTTGCCTTCGAACCTGGCAAACAACCTACGAATTTAGTGTATTTTGTGCATTTTTAAAATGAAGAAATTTATGTGACACGCTGCGCCAATTGATCAAATTAAATAAACATGAGACCAGGCAACGTAGCATCTTCCCAGCCATCCCGAACCGTTCACTGAGCCCTGAGCATTGCAGCTGCATTGCCAAACAGAGAAAACACAACGACACAATGCAAACAAATTTCGTTTGCAGCAAACTGTAAACGACAAACTGAATTTACAGCATGTCATTCATTTCTCAGAACTTATATATTTCAAGCAACTCAAAAAACTTGATAGCGTCTACCTTACTTATAAATATACCCATAATATAGCCTAAATGTCGATTTTCTAAAGTATTCGGAAGTTGATTTAGGCTTGCACATTTTAATTGTTGGTTTCTATAAGTCTAAGTATATATTGTAGTAGACTAGTGAAGTACTAAGACTGTAACTTAACATCTGTAACTTAACATGCAACTATTTACTTAACATATAGTATCGATACCAATCGATATCATTGGTGTGATCACCAGCTTGATGCAGAAGAGCTCAATCTTTGCGAATAAACTAAAGCAAGCAGGCGTTTTTGAGTATGAAATATAATTTTGTTTTGACTGCTAAAATATTTTCAATAGTGTTATGAAAATGCCTTTTACTCTTTCATTTTCCTACTTGTTTTTAGTCACTCAATGAGTAAAATGAATTCTTATAAATATCTAACCGAATTGAATATACTAAAATCCTATTTCTCTAACACATATTTAAATTGTCGTTTGTATATATCTGGAAATAGATAATTTGTCCACAATGCGATTGTTTGTTGGCTCGTTTATATTTTTAGGTAGCTTATAGTTTTCATTTGAGGGTTGATTTCCAGCTGCGAGTGCTGGCAATCTGTTTAATTTGGATAGCTTTGTTTAATGGATTGGCGCTTCAGTCAAGCCGCAAAACTTTTAATCAAATGCGCCCCGCTAATTACATTAGTTTCAACTGTGGCTCAATGCGAGCCACGTTTGTTCTTGTATTTGTTGTTATCGTTGCTGTTGTTGTTGTTGTTATTTTTGTTGCCTGTACATTTGATAATATTCAATTATGTCGAGGAGAGTATTGTGCCGACTCTGGCATTGACAACGTGTGGCTGCAAATACACACACACACACACCCACTCACACACGTATACACACATAAAAGAGACTGAGAGACAGCAAGGCGGAAATAGGAAATGTTATTGTCGTTGCGCACACGTCCCCCAAAAACCCCTCCACCCACACACTTGGCACTCTTGTTGCGCAAAAGTTTTGGCATAAAACAAAAATGTGATTTACATGGGGAAACGCAGCGAACAATGCGCTTGCCTCGCGTATATGTGTGTGTCGTGTGTGTGTGTGTGTGTGCGTGTGTGTGTGTGTGTGTGCGTGTGTGTGTGTGTGCGTGTGTGCTGTGTGTTGTATTGGCAACAAAGAACATTTCATGTTAAACAGCTGGCATCGCCTGTCGGAAGCCGCCGGCAAAAAACTTGCCACAATGCAGAATGGGCGCTCAACTCTCGCCTCGCCTCGCCTCGACTCAACTCAGCTCGACTCGACTTGAATCGACTCGTTGCTCGACTCTTTGGTTTCTTATCAGCCGCTGTCAAAAAAGTTGCCGCAATGGGGCGCCATGTCAGACACCTGTTGCCAAGTTAATGAAAACTCAATCGCTAGCAGTTGGCGCAAAACTTTTCAATTCAATTCAATTGCCTTTCAACTGATTAACTATATAAACAAATTATTAACAACAAGCTCATTCGCTGCGTTTGCTCAAATTCTTCTTAGTTTACAAAAGGAAAACTTAAAAGTTCTATAACAATAATAATATTTACAAGATATGTAACTTAAACTCATCAGTTACTAGCTTCACAGATCCCAGGAAACTATAAACTTGATTCAATATTATTTATTCGAAATTAATCGAACTTAATACGTTTTGAACTAAAGTCCAAAATATATTTCTGATTTAATTTGTTTGCTGCTTTTTTGGGTAGCATTTTGGGACTTCACTTCAGACTCCTGTTGTCAGCTGATTATGAAAATACAATTCAAACAGTTGACGCAAACTTTTTTATTTAAATTCAATTGCTGTATTTTTATATAAATATTTTGAAAATAACAATTCGAAGCATGATCTTTCTGCAGCTCTGGTGGACACTGATGGTGCTCACGGGCAGCACAACGCCAACAGCGGAGAGCGGATCTGAAGCGGGCAGCGTGCAATTGAGCAACTTTCATCACTCCGTAAATGAGGCACGTGAACAGCTGCACGAACTGCAGTCGAACTATGATCAGGTGCAGGCTGCCGAGCTATATCGGCCCAGACGCAACAGCATTGACGATCTGTTGGCGAGCTTTGCGCAGGCGACTGATAAGGAACGGAGTGACAAGGACGAGGATCAGTCGCTGCAGCAGGCGGCAGATGATTGGTTTCGCGATTTAAATGCGGGCATGGAGCAGCGAGTTAACGCGGATGCCGAGCCATCAGCAGAAGCATCAGTGAAGCATTTGCGTGCAGCAGGCAAGAGTCAGGCAACCAATTCTGGCTTGGCTTCAGAGCAAACCGAGGTGGCCAAAGTCAAGAAAAAGTACAAGGATATGAGTGAGGAACAGTTACCTCTATATGTGTTGCCAGAAAAGCAGCCCTACGAATCTGTTAAAGGTGGCGCCACCGAACTGGACATTAAGTTGAAGCATGTGCAACAGCAGCTGCACAATCAGGAACAGCAGCAGCATATGCTACAGCAGCAGAGGGAGGAAAAAAGGAGTTCAGGACGAGCAAGGAGCGAGACAGAGAGAGGGAGAGGGAGAACCAACTGCCGCAATATGGCGACAATCCTGTGCCAGATGGGGTATACGAGCAAACGCTGGCACGCCTCCAATTCTCACGCAACAATGCAAATAATCTGTCGCACGAGGCCAACTACAAGCTGTCCAAAATCGAACAGGAGGCTGCTGAAGCAAGAAGCAAGTCGCGCTATCCCGCTGGCCTAAGGAAACGTAGCTCCTCCTCAGGTTTCAATCCCATGAATGAGATCAAGTTGAAGACCAGCAATAGATTAATGCGCAAGGGAATGGGCCCATCGCTTCCCAGCAATGCGCTGACGGACACAATGCGTGCCCACTATGTGGACGATCTGATTATGCGGCGGGAGCGAAAGATGCAGCGACAGAAGGAGCAACAGGAACAACTGCATGAGAATGAGAAAAACGCAATGCTTCATCCATATGATACTCTCGACTCTCCAGATGCAAGCTCCGTGTCCAGTTCCAGCTCCAATGTGAACCTTTATGACACACCGCAAAGCTACGATTATCGCTTGCCCCACATCGATCAGTTCCATGCACTCAGCCAGCGCGTGTTGCCCCATATGCGAGATTATGCACATGCCAATGCCAGATTGAAGATGGAACGGGACCGGGAGCGCTTCAAGCGACATCCAGAGCAGCTGAAGCAATCGGAAACGGTAAAGGAGAAGTGCGAAAATGCTATGGAGTCGGAAAAGGCAGTGAGTAAGCTGCCCGAAGCGGAGGATCTCATGGCCAAGCTGGCTTCAAAGGATTCGCCTGTAGTCAAAGAGAAGCCCAGCCATGAGTTGGAAATGGCCAGCAATGTCAAAGCAGGACCAGAGCTCAATTCAGCTCAACCCGCTGCAGCTGTCAAAGCTGATACTGTCGAGCAGTCGAAGGCTGAAATAAAGTTAATAACTGATGATAAAAAACAGCTGGAAGCCAATCTCAATCAGCACAATATTCAGAACACAGATCAGAGACCACTCAACGAAGGCAAATCGCAGCTGGAAGCAAAGCCTGTGGCTCAGTTGACTGCCAAAAATCAAAACGTTGACTTACAGCCGACTAATAAAAATGGAAAACTGAAAAGGGACGATAAAGCCATTCGCAGTGGACTCTGCAAGAGTCATCCGGATGCCGTGGTTAAGTTGCTAGCGAATAAAATCTCACAGCATGCCAACGACAAAGATCGCGATAAGCGTCATGCGAAACGCTGGAGCTGGCAAAGAGTGCATCGCCAGAAGGTGGGTCATAATGGTAACATGGCCAATGAGGTGGCTCATCATAAGCGACGCAGTAAGCGTTCGGTGGAGCAGCCAGTGGTGCAGGTGGTATTGCAGCCGGATGGGCAGTCAAAGCTGGATTCAGTATCTAAACCAGATTTAAAAAAGGCACCAGCTCAGACAGTGGTGCAGTTGGCGGTGAAGTCACAGGAACAGTCACAAGTACAATCCCCGATAAAGTCACAGTCTGAGCCACAATTTACCTCACAAGTTGAGCAACAATCTAAGCCTGAACTTGAACCACAATTGAAGCCATTGGCACATTCAAATGAGGCACCCCATCATAAGCGACCAAATAAACGATCTGTGGAGCAGACAGAGTCACAATCGGAGTCTCAGCTGGAGCCACAATCCCAGGCACTGTTACAACCACAGTCTGATCCACATTCAGAGCCACAGTCTAAGGTTAACTCGGAGTCACAATTGGAGTCACAGTTTGTGGCACATTCCAAAATGGGGCTACAGTTCCAGCCACAATTTCAGAAACAGTTTGATACACAGGAACCACAATTACATTCTCAGTCACAGGCATACCCAGAACTGGAGACCCAATCAGATTTGCAGTCTAAACCACAAGCACAACCACAAACACAGCTTGATCCACAATTGGAGCCACAGAGTGATCAACAGTCACATCTGCAGCATTCCGAATTGCTCGATTCTTTTGCGGATCAGAATGGCAATCGGGGGGCTTTGGCAGTCAGGATAACAGCATGTTGACCAGACTGACAGGTGAATTCGAAGAAGAAGGCAATGATGAAACGCTGCCTTATCCACGACAACAGCTGTCATTGTTTAAGGATGAGCAAAATGCTAACGAATTCAATAGCAATCCCTATTTCAATTCACGTTATCAGGTGCCCATGTTAAATCCTCGCAGCAGCTACAATAATTTGGCTTATCAGCAACAGCAGCAGCAGCAGCTGCAACAGCAACAGCAACCATTTCAGCAGCCGCAAATGATACCACAGCAGCTGCAACAACAACAGCAGCAACCGGCCAATAACTTAAAGCCCAATATTAACTTAACACACTTCTTCAGTGAGCTGGCTAAGCAACATCAGCAACAGATGCAACAGCAACAACTGCAGCAACCAGTTAATCAACCAGTGAACCAGCAGCAGCAATCGCAGCTGCAACAGCAGCAACAAGCTAACCTGGAAGCCAACCAGCCCAAAGCTTTGTTTGGCGCGCATCGCTACTTTGCACCTCTATTCAACAAGGCCAAGCTTAATGTGCAGCCCGATCCTTGCTTGACAGCAACAGCAGCAGCAGCAACAACAGCAGCAACAACAATAGCAGCAACAACAATAGCAACAACAACAATAGCAGCTAGTGCCGGTGGCACCACCATGAATCCCGACTGTGTGCCCATCGCAACAGCAGCAGACAGTACAACAACAGCAGCGCCTGACAAGGTAACATCGAATCCCTGCAATGCTGCTGATGCAGTTAAGCTGAATGTCTCCCTTAATGCGCACGTGTGCAGCGATCCAAAGACCAAGCAGCTCTATGGGAACGGCTCGATCTGTGTGCAGCCAAGCAATCAGCAAATGAATCCGGAGACCTACTCCAATCTGGAGGATGCACTGGTGGATGAGACAGATGAATACCTAGACAGCGAGGAGCGTTACTCCAGGCAGGCCAGAGAACGCAACGAGACAAGTGATAAAAGAAGCCAGAAGGGCAGGAAGCATCCGGCAGACAGCACAAAAAAGTCGGAAACAACAAAAGTTCCCAAAGTACAGACAACCAAGAGGTAAGTCCAAAATGAGCAAACTTTCAATAATATATTTTATTGTGTTAATAAATGTTAGCAATTTCTTAATCTTAATACAATTTAAGCACTTCGAAATGAAAATTAATTTACAAACAAATAAAATAAATTCTTTGTTGATATAACTTTTATTAAAATCTTTAGCACTGCAACTACTGGCTGCCGTACCACCTCTAGTCATACGGAACTGGAAGAAAACTACAGCGAGGATTTTGAAAAACTAGTTTCCGGCAGGTTATCGAAAGACATCGTGCATGCCGTCTTCGAGATGGTCACCAATGATCCCAGCCTAGATATACTGTTCTCTGTGCTCTCGCGCAATCGAAAGTGCACCTACAAGCGGCCCCCGATCTTCTACCAGATACGAAACGACAAAAGCGAGAAGCAATTGCAGCAGACCGAGGAGATGGTGCGTCGAACCATGGAGTCCATTAGCGATATTATTGATAAGCAAATGCAGCAGAGAAACTGCATACCTTTGCGTCCGGATCTGGTGGAATTCTATAACATGATCATGAGATCAAATGCTCAGCAGCAGAAGTCGCGCGAGAAGCGTGAATCTAATCTGCGACTGCTCGTCAATCACAATAAGGAGCAGCGTATCCTAGAGCCGACCAACATTGAGCAGAAGTCACGAATTGTCAAGAAGCTGTTGCGGCAGTACGAGAAACTACCTGTGAAGGAGCAGCTCCACGCTGCCAGCATGCGAGATGAGCTGCTCATGGATTTGATCTATCTCCGCAAAATGGTGGACTCACTGGAGCGCAGCCAGCGCAAGGCACAATTGCAGAACGTTCTGGACAAAACGAGCAACAGCGAGAATATCAATGCAGATGAGCAGATGAATCAGGATTATTCACCACGTTTCCTCAAGCTGCTGAAGGCGGCTGAGATCTACAAGGATGTTGGCGAGGAGCAAGCGAAGACCTGTATTGGACTCTGAATAGAGTGTTAATTCGTTGAATTTTTCTTCAAGTTGATTAAATTTGTATATTTCTTAAAACTAGTTCGATTTAATTTGAGTTGTGCGATATTCTAAATGTAACTTTATTCTGAGCCGAAATTTAGGTATTGAGTGAAATATTATGTATATTATATGTTCATAAAAAATTATTATTTAAATAAAAGAAATTCGATTAAGAATTTGGAAAAGAAATCACAGCTTTTGGTGCATTAGCTAAAATCATGGGACGGACCAAGAACGTTTCGCATTTCGAGACGATGATACCCGTTTTAAGATTTCCACTAAACAATATCGTTAGAAAAGTCTTAAATCCATTAGTTATGTGCCTGCTTTTGGCATATAAACACATTTAAGTTATATATTTATTGATCTTTTGAAAGTTCAGATACCTGCTATTTCCTATTAACTAATAAAAATATATAATATTAAATTAGAGTGTTATGCTTTCAATTTATTTTTCTAAGCCCGCACGTATGCAAGGTATTATTGAGACTTATAATAATACCTTGCATACGTGCGGGACTATTTTCCACAGCTTTTCCCATGCCTAAAAGTAGGCAATAAACTGGCAACTATCGCCCTCCGCAACTCTCTTGCTTCGAGCACCCCTTGCCAAAATGTGAGATAATAAGTGTAGCAGTTAAAATTTATGTTTCTTTATCTTCTTGACTTTATTCACAACGATTCATTTCTACTTCTTTAAGTTGGTGATCACACCATCGATATCGATATTAATGTTATTTACAGATGTTAAGTTACAGTCCTGTTAATCAGTCCTGTTAGCTTGTTAATAAGCGTAATTATGTTCAAGTTATTTAGATTTCATTTAAAATATATATTTATTTACTAAATAAAGTATTAATTATTTTATTAATATAAATTCGATTAAATAATTGGAAAAATAACCTTTGGCGCATTACTAAAAGTAATGGGATATGCCAAGATTGGCGCCAAAGTCCCGCTTGCCATTAAGCGGACCGCTTATCCACTTGGAGGCGGTGCTGCTGAGATCTAGGCGCGTATTGCGATCCTGAGATTGCCACAGATTGGCGCGACCGGCCAGCTCTATCTGCTTGCCAAAGCCGGGAATATTGCTGTGCATTGCACTCGCGCCATGTCCATTGATATGCGAGTAGTCAAGACCAGCGCCATTGCGATCATATTTGAACTTATTGGCCAGCTCATTCTGTGAGGCGAAGGCCTTAGCATCCAGATTGTGAACGCCATCGTTGTACAGATTAGCAGTCAACGTCTGCTGGAAGCTGTCACGGACATTGGGCGTATGCGTCTTGGTCAGCTCTAGACCATTACCTTGACTACAGAAATAGGATTGGATAGCTTGATTAATCACAAAAATGAGTACGAGAAAATTAAGTAAACTTACTTGTTGTACGCCAATGTGGCGCCACTGGTGGAGGGGGCAGCTGGGCCTGGTCCGCCGGTGTGCGTATTGCCCGCAGCAAATACCTGTCCAACAATATTGTGTTCCGGTGTGCCCAGCGCCTTAGTTAACTCCACACGAGCATCGGCGCCGCCATTGGGATTCGAGGCAAGCGAACCGCCCAGCACCTGACGACGAGCACGCTGGTACGTCACTGGTGGTGGCGGTGGCGGATAGTAGACTAAGTGCTGGGTATAAGCTTGTTGTGGCATAGCTGCGGCAAACACGCCCAGCAGCCCAATGCTGACAATAATGCAGGTCGCAATCATCTGACACATGTTGTGGAGCTTGTAAAATTGTTAAGATTATTGATTTGCTTGCTTCGAGCTGATGACGCTGAGTACTGATGTTGTGATACTGTTCACTCGGCTTTTATAGTAGCAATAGCTTCCCATTGATGCCTGCTGCTTCTTCTGCTAATTGTGCTTCCCTATCAGGTGTGATTTACATCGAGCGAACTTTTGGGTCGCGCCTTATCTGCATGCTATTGGTTCAACATCTCAGTTGGAGTCGGTGATTCCCTTATCTTGGCAATTATGACAATAACCAAAAAACCCCGCTGCATGCTTGGCCCAATTAAGCACCTCAAACCAAAGAACTGATGCTTATCTAACGGTAAGGAAAAACATATATTAATACATTAAATATGTATGTTAAAAAAATATAATTTCAAAATACAAAAAATCATATGGTACAATCTAAAAGGAAGAATGTATTAACATAAATGAAATTTTTTAGTAATGTATAAACAAGGAAATCTGAAAAGATTTATATGTAAATAATATAGAATAATAAAATAAATTTTTAGTTATTAATGAATTTATATTTAAGCCTCCTTAATCATTTATATATAATTAATACAAATAATCAAGAAGCTGTTGCGGCAGTATGAGAAACTATCTGTGAAGGAGCAGCTCCACGGTACCGGCATGCGGGATGTGCTGCTCATGGATCTGTTCTATCTTCGCAAAATGGTGGACTCACTGGAGCGCAGCCAGCGCAAGGCACAATTGCAGAGCGTCCTGGACAAGACGAGCAACAGCGAGAATATCGATGCAGATGAGCAGACGAATCAGGATTATTCACCACGTTTCCTCAAGCTGCTGAAGGCGGCGGAGATCTACAAGGATGTTGGCGAGGAGCAAGCGAAGACCTGTATTGGACTCTGAATCGAGTGTTAATTCGTTGAATTTTTCTTCAAGTTGATTAAATTTGTATATTTCTTAAAACTAGTTCGATTTAATTTGAGTTGTGCGATATTCTAAATGTAACTTTATTCTGAGCCGAAATTTAGGTATTGAGTGAAATATTATGTATATTATATGTTCATAAAAAATTATTATTTAAATAAAAGAAATTCGATTAAGAATTTGGAAAAGAAATCACAGCTTTTGGTGCATTAGCTAAAATCATGGGACGGACCAAGAACGTTTCGCATTTCGAGACAATGATACCTCTTTTAAGATTTCAACTAAACAATGTCGTTAGAAAAGTATTAATTAGTTATGTGCCTGATTTTTGGCATATAAACACATTTAAGTTATATATTTATTGATCTTTTGAAAGTTCGGATACCTGCTATTTCCTATTTACTAATAAAAATATATAATATTAAATTAAAATGTTATGCTTTCTATTTATTTTTCTAAGCCCGCACGTATGCAAGGTATTATTGAGACTTATAATAATACCTTGCATACGTGCGGGACTATTTTCCACAGCTTTTCTCATGCCTAAAAGTAGGCAATAAACTGGCAACTATCGCCCTCCGCAACTCTCTTGCTTCGAGCACCCCTTGCCAAAATGTGAGATAATAAGTGTAGCAGTCAAAAATTATATTTCTTTCTCTTTACTTTATTCACAACGAGTCATTTCTTCTTCTTCAAGTTGGTGATCACACAATCGATATCTATCGATATCGATATTAATGTTATTTACAGATGTTAAGTTACAGTCCTGTTAATTAGTCCTGTTAGCTTGTTAATAAGCGTAATTATGTTCAAGTTATTTAGATTTCATTTAAAACATATATTTATTTACTAAATAAAGTATTAATTATTTTATTCATATAAATTCGATTAATTAATTGGAAAAAGAACCTTTGGCGCATTACTAAAAGTAATGGGATATGCCAAGATTGGCGCCAAAGTCCCGCTTGCCATTAAGCGGACCGCTTATCCACTTGGAGGCGGTGCTGCTGAGATCTAGGCGCGTATTGCGATCCTGAGATTGCCACAGATTGGCGCGACCGGCCAGCTCTATCTGCTTGCCAAAGCCGGGAATATTGCTGTGCATTGCACTCGCGCCATGTCCATTGATATGCGAGTAGTCAAGACCAGCGCCATTGCGATCATATTTGAACTTATTGGCCAGCTCATTCTGTGAGGCGAAGGCCTTAGCATCCAGATTGTGGACGCCATCGTTGTACAGATTAGCAGTCAATGTCTGCTGGAAGCTGTCACGGACATTAGGCGTATGCGTCTTGGTCAGCTCCAGACCATTACCCTGACTACAGAAATATGATTGGATAGCTTCATTAATCACAAAAATGACTACGAGTAAATGAAGTAAGCTTACTTGTTGTACGCCAATGTGGCGCCACTGGTGGCGGGGGCAGCTGGGCCTGGTCCGCCGGTGTGCGTATTGCCCGCAGCAAATACCTGTCCAATAATATTGTGTTCCGGTGTGCCCAGCGCCTTAGTTAACTCCACACGAGCATCGGCGCCGCCATTGGGATTCGAGGCAAGCGAACCGCCCAGCACCTGACGACGAGCACGCTGGTACGTCACTGGTGGTGGCGGTGGCGGATAGTAGACTAAGTGCTGGGTATAAGCTTGTTGTGGCATAGCTGCGGCAAACACGCCCAGCAGCCCAATGCTGACAATAATGCAGGTCGCAATCATCTGGCACATGTTGTAGAGCTTGTAAAATTGTTAAGATTATTGATTTGCTTGCTTCGAGCTGATGACGCTGAGTGCTGATGTTGTGATACTGTTCACTTGGCTTTTATACTAGCAATAGCTTCCCATTGATGCCTGCTGCTTCTTCTTCTGCTAATTGTGCTTCCCTATCAGGTGTGATTTACATCGAGCGAACTCTTGGGTCGCGCCTTATCTGCATGCTATTGGTTCAACATCTCAGTTGGAGTCGGTGATTCCCTTGTCTTGGCAATTATGACAATAACCAAAAGTCCCCGCTGTATGCGTGGCCCAATTAATCACCTTAAACCAAAGACCTGATGCAAACCATGTATGCAAAAAAAAAAACTATCATTTCAAAATACAATCTAAAAGAAAGAATATATTAACATAAATTAAATATTTTAGTAATGTGTATGCAAAAAAAAAAAACTATCATTTTAAAATACAAAAAAAATTATATTGTACAATCTAAAAGAAAGAATATATTAACATAAATTATATTTTTAGTATTGTATAAGCAGCGAAATCTGAAAAGATTTATATGAAAATAATATAGAATAATAAAATAAAATTTTTAGTTAATAATGAACTTATATTTAAGCCATCTTAATCATTTATATATATGAATACCAGTATATACCAATATATCATATTAATATATCAATGCCTGTATTTTTACAAAGCTTATATATTCTTGATCAGTATCACTAGCCGAATCGCTATATTGTTTTACCAATGCTCCTCTCATTTGGCACAAAAATCATCATCGGAAATATTAAATATTTTCACAGCCAGTAGTGCAACAGAAGACATATTAAAATAATGTAAGCTATATCGTACAAATAAAGTAAGCAAAGTAACATTGTCTACAAGGATATGTAATCAGCTGCTTACCTTATAATAATATTGTTATGATTTAATATTTATTTATAAAAGAGCTAAAATTCGGTTGGCCAGCAATGTGCTTAAGCCAAGTAAATAGTTTTTGTATGTTTTTTTGCAATCGCTTATACATTGATTTTGTTTGCATAAAATAAATTCAAAATTATGTACGCACATTGTATGGACACCAATTTAAAAAGTTCAACAGATTTGAAATTTCAACAAGAAGGGGCTTTGCAATTTGTTACCGTCATTAAAAGCAACAAAAATGCATCCAGTTGCAGATGAACGGGTGCGGCATGTGCACATTAAGAAGAAGATCAAGCGTAAGGGCAAAAGGCTGCAAAGATACAAAATGCATTCAAAACACATGGAAAACCATGAGCTGCTTAACAATTTGCGAATGCTAAATAACGAGGAATCAAATCACAGTCAACAGTTGGCCAGGGCACGCTCGAAGAGAGCTATGCTCCGAGTGCTACACAAGTATAGAAGCTGGCTACTTAATTGGAATAAGCAGATCAAGGTGCAGCAGCAGAGAATCCAGGAGTTGTACGAGGAGGAGCAAAACTGCGATGGGCGGCTGCGATATTTGCACAATAAGCTGAGAATATTGCCTAAACGTCGCAAAATACTCAAAAGGTGTTTTCGAAACGTTAATCTGGTGCTGGAAAAATCCAATATGCTTAAAGGCTCCAGTGAACAGGAGCAGCTAAAGATGAATGCCTTAAAAGCGGAAGCAAGAAATATTTGGATGTATCTAAGACAAAGGAAAAACAAAAGTTTGGGGCTAAGGAACATTTATGAAGATATAAGCCAATTTGCAAACTTTTGGAAATCCGAAATGGTGCGAAAAGGCAAAAATCATAATGTAGATCAAAGTAAACACGCATATGAATCAATATTTGAACATAATGAAATGGATAGAGGAAAAAAAAGTGCAAAGCTCTTAAAAAATAAGCAACATGCCACCAAAAAAAGACTGTCTGCAACTGAGCTAGCTGAAGCAGAGACTGAAAATTTGCTAAAACCCTACGGCAGTGAAAAATCCGAATCCAATCCAAAGCCAAATCCAGAAATGCACGATGAACAAAAATCGACAGCTAAGAAATATTTTGGTTTTCAGTTCAGATCACGAATAACGCATCCAAGTCAAGGGCATGTCAAAGACAAGAATGGAGATGGTAAGAAAAGTCGAACTTTAACAGAAAAAGCGTATATAAATATTCAAATATTTTATCCTGTGCACGTAGATACACCGACTCCACCTATTGAAATTCCGCAAAATGAACCCGTGGGTGCGGCTCTCATGAACATATTGGAAAACCAACGGCACGAGGAGTATTATCCTGTTCAGTTTTTGCTCAGGTTTGTTATACGAGAATTTGGCATATTGGACAAACTGGAGGACAAGAGTACCATTGTCGATACAATGCGGAAGCATTATATGTGGACAATTTTAAATGGCGTCTATCGGGATCTACAAACTTTCGGCATATCCAAAGACGACATTTTGAAGGAACTTGGAGACCTCTTTATAAAATATACAGAAGATATATTTAATGAAGCTATACGAAATGGCGCATTAACACGTCACCGTGGAGACTTGGGAGAATCGTCTGCCATCTCCTCACATGATCAGATGAGCGACGAATCTCTCGAGAACTTCCTCGAACCAACTAGACGTTCGCGCGCGATATCCATGCGGCAGAGCTCGTTATCCACTGAGGCAAGTCAAAAAACACCCAAAAACTCAGTGACTTCCCTGCCACTCAGAGATTTGATGAACTTCAAGGATCGCTACTCGTCGAAGCATCTGCTGCAAATGCGTCTTGCTATTGAGAAGTATTTCCAGAGTCAGCAGAAATCACAGCTGTTCCTGCAGCTCGAGGAGCGAAAGAAGCGAGCAAACGATGAAAGTAAGACGACTCAAGCCAAACCAAACAAGCCAAATCGGAAAGTCAACATTGCACGCTTGTTTTATGCCCCGCGTCGCACCTGTCGCCAACGTCAGGTGGACGAGGCGATCAAGCCGCGTGAATCAGCACAGGAGACGCAGGAGCGCTGCATGCGCTGTGGCACTGTATTGCCAGCGCTGCTGCCTTGTGCCGCCGGCAGCCTGTCAAATTGCTTGATATCAGATTGTGCGAAAAATAAGCAAATGTCAAATATCAAATCAGATGCAACTTTGTGCTCCAAGTTGGTCGCTGCAGCAGCTTCAATTCAACAAGCAGCTTGAGCGCAGTCAGAATGAGTGGCGAATTTGTCAAGCGGCCTCAGTCAGCGAGACTTGCGTCTGATCAACCAACTTGCAGTGTTGCAAGTGCAGCAAAGTGTTGAAAACAAAAAGCACATTTAGCGTAGCTTCACTTGCAATCCTACATGATTGGGTTTGAAGTTACACTTGCCACAAGATGCTGTCAAATCAGCCAGCAACTTGGCTACTTTTCTGTAACCGCACCATGGAAAACTTCACTTCTTTTTTTTTTTTGGAAAGACTTAATTCTTAAAAGTATATAAGATAAACGAATGTTTGTATTTAATAATTTCTACATAGCTGTTTAAACTTTTGGTGATAAATTTTGCTAAAATTATAGTAAAAATGCCACGAATGTTGTGGATCCATAGTTCAGATAAATTGATAAGGAAACCTTGAACCAGCCTGTAAAGCATTCATTTAAATAATATCGGGAATTTTAAGTATATTTTGCACTTTCTTTTGCACAACATTTGGATAAGTCTAAAAAAGACGGGAGGTTGTGCCCCATTGTACACTGCTGTTACTGATGCTGCTTGAGGCAAATGAAACATTTTGTTTAAGTGCAAAATAAATTCAAGTAATGAGTTTGCAGCGCTTATGGCCGCCATTCGTTGCACAAACACATACGCAGTAGCGGACTGCGAGCTGCTGGTTGCTTGGGCGTTAAATGCTTGCCAAGTTTCATAAAATATGCAAAAGCCCAACACACACACACAAACACACTCACACTACAAGCATGCACTCACGTAGGGGAAAATGGGTAGCTGGCTTTTAATACACTCTCTGCAGGCTGGCGCTGCAATTTTGGGCCAAGTTTTTAAGTCAAGCGGCTGTAATGGAATTTTATTGCAGCACTCGCATTCTGTTTGCTCAGCCGAAACATGTACCAGACATTTTCATAAACGTTCTTAAGCAAAACGATACGAAACGACAAGAAAATGAATCTTCTGCTTAAGTTCTCTGAGGCTCTTTAAGTTTCCGCCTTAAAGTGTCCACCAAAACTGTCGAAGCCGAAACGCAATAAGAAGGTTGAAAATTGATGCCTGCGATCAATCATTTAGTTGCCGCTGCTACTTGTATATAGCCATCTTGTTTGACCAGAATGCGCCAGCACTTTCATTTTAGCCAGTAGCTAGCCGACAAACTAGATTTCACCAATCCACCCCACCAGTTTTAGCCGTCCAACGCAACCTCAGGACAATTCCGCATATTGCTCTCCAGTCAGTCAGTCATTCAGCTCGTAAGTTGAGACGTTTTCATTTGCATTTGGTGCCGAAACGAACAAAAATTAAGTGCTTCACTTTGGATATTTGACTATCAAATGCCCTGTGTATTCAATTATATTTATTATCTATTATTGGTTATAAAGTATATGTGTGATGCTAGCTTTAATTAAGTTCAGGCGTGAACAATCAGCATATTTTTAAATAATTATGGTAAATTTAAGTACGAGTCTTATATTTACTTTAAATAGTAATAACTAATAAACTAATAATTTTCCTGTTTTTTATTCTAATTTATTTATTTATTTATTTATTTTAATGACACCATACAGTTAATATTGATTTCTATAAAATTAATTTTGGTTTAAATTTTAGATCGAATGGAAGAACTGATCGTGTAAGTCTCACCCGAATTTTGCAAATTTAGTGTAGGGTATCTATGAAGGCGACTGCGTTTTGTTCATTGCCATCGTCATGGTGCTCAATTTGCGTTGACTGCCTGTAACATTATCTTGTTTGCTCATGACACGCGCGCCGCATCCGCGTGGAAGCAATCCAGAGCACAGACCAAGAGAAGGACCTCGTTCCGGAGTTGGACGGAGGACTGCTTCAGCTGCTTGGCATTGTCCAGCTTTGGCATTTCACTCATTTCTCACATTTTGCAGCTCGGTTGCGGCTTTTGTCATTTTTCTTCGCGCGCTTTATTTTTTTCCTATAAGTCATTTGTGACTTAAGTCTTTTGGCTTGTCAAAACAAACGAAATGGAGCGTTGAAATAACTGACAGCCCGAGATGTCCATTGAGTGAAGCAACAGCAATAACAACTAGATGGAGAAGAGAGGCAACACCAACATCAACAGGCATTGTCCGGGCATGTTCTATGCGCATTCACAATTCGGGTAATTGCATTTTATTAGCGCTTATCTGTTACTGCTGACGGCCCATTGTCATTCGCCTTGTCATTTTGCAGTGGAAATTTAATTAACTTTTATTCACAACACTCAATTCAAATCGCTTCCATCTTGTGTTGTAACACATGTAAGTAGATGCATAATAAGAGCCAATGCAAACATTTTTTAAAATGCATAACAAAGCAGCTAGCGCAAACACACAAGACAATAGACCTTAAGAGGGAATACCTCTATTATAATTGGGCACAGGTGTGCGCTGTGCTTAGTGAAGTAAGCGGCTAAAAATTGGACTGCTTAGGAAAAGATAAGAAGAAAGCAAAAATAAAAAGATAAATGTGCTCGTTGGGCCTTTAATGGTTCCAACTAATTGAATTGAGTGTCTATAGAATCACCTGTGATTGTATTTCTGCATTTTATGTTGTAAATTTAATACAGCAACAGTTTCTGTTTTTTATTATCAAATAAATAAATTATTTTAAGCTGTGAAAGCTATATAAAATAGATTTATTCTAAACGTTTGCTTAAAATATTATTTATTTGTTTTAAGTTCATTCAAACAAATATTGTTAAAGCTGAAAAAATGTACAACAATTTCAACACTTATATTACTATTAAATTACTTCCACATAAATATACTATTAAGCAGCATTTAATAATAAAAATATATCATTTTATCAACTACTTAAATTTATATATATATTTTATTACAACAATATTGAAATTTGTGAATGGGGAAAATTAAGCACACTAAACGCTTGAAACAATAACTTATTGGCCGCAATATAATGCATACTTATGCTTCGCTTATTAAGGTTTAAACTGTACAAATTAGACAACTTTAAGCCAATAGTTTCAGAAATACTTACGATAACTGCAATTTGCACTTAACCCCAGCTAGCCAATATGCTTGTGGCTGCTTTCTAGGCTCTAAGCGTTCGCCCTAGGACAATTAAAGCAGACCCCACAAACGCACCCACTCGCACCCACACGCACCCACTCGCACACACACATAGACAAAGCGTTGAAACCACTCAAACCACTCGAAAAGTTGTCCGCAAAGTGCGAATGCATAATTAATTCCAATTATGAGTTTACCCAACAACATTGGCAACATTGGCTACACTTGCCTTCTCGCACTGAACTCGAGACGACACAAGATGACTTCGTATATATATCTATATATATATATATATATATATATATGTATTTAGCTGCTGTGTTGGGGGGACAGTCTAAAGACTTATCAGCACATCGACAGCAGCATCAGCTATACTGCCTGAACTTTGTCAACCCTATGGCGACTCTTGCTGCTGCTGCTGTTGCTGCTGCTGTTGCTGCTGCTGCTTGTTGCATAGTTTGAGTGAGCCAAGTGCTTGGCATGTTTAAACACATGCTTAAGTGTCATTTAGACAGTTATCCGCTTGGCAGCAGCAACAGCAGCAGCGGCAACGTTAACGGTAAAGGAATCAGCCTTAAGATTTTAGCCAGACAATTGATGGCTGTGTGATAAGTGCGGCGCGTATTTCTTGTACCGCTTACATTTTTTTTTATGTACATGCACACTTTTTTGCTTGCCTCAATTACAAAATGCTTAAAATTGCAATATCAATAACATTTTACGTGCTCGTTTTTTATTTTTACTGTGGTATCTTAGGGGGATGGGGTGAAAGTGCTATTGTGTCTAAGTGTTGCAGCCTTCAAAGCTGCCTTCACTATAAACGGAAATGCATTTTTTTGTTGCTGTTGTTGTTGTTGTTGTTAGCTGCCTGGCTGCTTGGCTGCTTGGGTGCTGTTGTTTTGGAGAGCAGTCGCGTCGCGTCTGCTAAGGACTCAAGTGTTTTAATGGATTTTCTACATGCATACAAGCTGTTCATTTACTACCCACCCTCGTTGCCACTCCCACTCACTCTCTGTCACACCCATGAACTTTAGCCAAACGAATTGAAGGAATGTCAAGCTCTGTTTGTGCCTTCGACTACGGGCTATGATATCTACACATGCAGCACATCAATCATGCGTAAGACACCACACAGCGACAATCTACAACCTTAAGCCAATCCTGCAATCCAAACGAAGTTCAGTTCATAAAAGATAATAAGCCTTAAGCTTACCCGCATGCCACTCACAACTTAAGGCCCAAACAGCTGATGCCCACATCCAAATAACAACAACAAAAACCAGCAGCAACAGCAAGAAAAGCAAGAAAACCAAGGTGGCAGCCGCCCAACAAAAGCCTATAAATTTTTAGATTATTTGCATATTGTGTCGAGCACTGCGAGGGTTTCATTTACAGTACTCTATTATCGGAAGCTACAAGAGTATATTGAAATTGCGCCTGTCCTTTTGCACACTATTAATTATGAAAGCTACACACACGTCAGGTTAAAATAAATGGAGGTTTTAGGCTGCAATTAACATATCTTTATTATTATCTTTATTGCTCAAAAAATATTATAGACAAAGCAATGTTTAAATGCTAGAACCATATTTTATAGATTACAATTGAAATCACTGGAAAAGTTAGAAACACATATTTTTTATATAAAATATATACAGAAATATATTATTAGAGTAAAGTTTTAAAGTTGCTCTTATCACTTATTTGTTTACTGTTGTTTATTTTTACCCCAGAGTATCTTGCTGTCCAGATACATACTCTAACTTGTTTTTATACATTTTCTTTCAGTTTTTCTTTTTGCATTTATTTTTTATAATTTAAGCAGAAAGTGCGGCAAACTCAATTTGCTGTTTTCTTCTTTCCTTTTGTTTTTTTGTCTTTTTGTGTGCATATTTTTTTCGCCGCTCAAACTAATGTAAATCAAGCGACATTAAACGCATACAACAATAAATATGACAGGACCGGCTAGGATACAGCGACACAGGATCAACGTTGAGAGCAATCGCAGCGATTTATTTTTAGCACACAGACTTGAGACTGAGACGCACTTAAGAGTATCATAGTGTAATTTTTATAAGCATAAAGCATAAAATTAATATTTGTCGCCGTTGCAGCTGCGCATTAAGTCTAGCAGACCCTCAACATCTTGAGGCAGGCGTGTGTTGCATGCAAATGCTTAATCAGATTTGTTATGGTTCCGAAGAGGAAATGCAAATAAAATGCGATATTAGGTAGCAGTAGTTTGGCTTAATGAAGTTTTCCTTTTCTGGTATTTGTTGGCTTCTATTGTTTGTCCCTTAAGGACTATAGGTCTATTAGCAATTTCTCCTTCTCTTCATAGCTGCATCGGTTATGTTGCTATTAAATTAGCTTATTAAAACTCTCAAATAACGCATACTTTTAAATTATATTGCAATAGCTAACTTTCATATGAATATTCAAAGCTGAGTGGTATACAAATCACATCCTGAAATCAACCAAATTCAATTATCAGAACTGTCAGTTAGTTAATCAAAACAAAAAGAAGCAAATCAGCAAAATTATACAAATAAACCAAGCAAAAGTCACAACACAGAGGGAGGGAGACAGAGGGAATACGGCTGATGCAGTTGCTCATGTAGCAGCAATGCAATCAACACTCTATGCCCCATGGCGCAAGTACATTTTAATTTATGCGCCCATCGGCGCTGAAAGCGTCCAGTTCAAAATGGTGAGCACTGCGGATGGGTCGAGGCAGTGCAATGCGGTTTGGAGCGGGGCATGAAGTATGGGGTAGATAACTTGTCCAGCAAATTGCCTTAAATCATTTTTAATGAAATTTCCAATGGCCGAGGCGGAAACAGTCAGTTGGATGGATCAACAGGACGGCATGGCTAATCTGCATATGTCTGTAAGTGTGTGTGTGAGTGTGTGTTTGTGTGTGTGAGTGAGTGTGTGAGTGAGTGTGGTTAGGTTTTGTTGTTGTTGTTACTGTGTGACAGCGTGTGACAGTTCGCGTTGGGTGCGCATAATTGGGTTGTTGGCCAAGTTGTCAATGGATTGAACAGCGCCGAATGCCACTTGATAAATGAGTCATTTGCTCAGTAATTTAAGCAGCGTTTCAATAAGCTATGTGGGGTCAGCTGGCAGCTGGTAGCTGCTTGCTGCTTGCTGGTAAATGGTAAATGGTAAATGGTAACTGGTGGTTGATGCCAGAGATTTGTGTAACCAAATACTCATTACATAAGTCCACTGGGGTAGCTGGGCAAACAAATGCCAGCGAAAAATATGCTGATGCTAGCCAAGCAAATTTTCCTAGAGTTACAGTGAGTGTGTGCGAGTGTGTGTGTGTGTACGTGCTAGTTAAGCCAAAAGGCAAATATTGACAAGCCAAAGTCAAATGCGGAACGAGCAGCAAGCATTTAAAGTAATCGAGTGTTAAAAACGGCAAACGCAGGCAAACATTTGCCCAGGCCCAAAAGGACCCACCCCTCTGCAAATATTTAGTTGCTCATAAATTACGTAAGTATGTGTGTGTATGTGTGCGAGTGCCTGGAATCAGCATCATGCTTTAATGCCTCATTAAAATATGCGCAAGGGCAAATAAATTCCAGCTGACGCTGGCCTCACATATATATACATATATATATATATATATTTATACTTATTTTTGTGACGCGACCTGCGGCAGCCAAAAAAGTCATAAAAATCTAAAGTTTTCACATAAAATCAATTGCTGCCAAAAAGAGCAATCAGTGGGAGTGGCAAGTAGAGGAATGGGACAATGAGGCAGTGAGTCCATGGGGGCCCCAGGGCACAAAAAGAGGCTGACAGGAAGGGTTGGGAGTTAAGCACCCCAAACTCCAAGAGCTGAGCCGTTTGGTTTATTAAATTACAAATAAATAATGAGACTGATGGCAGGCCAAACTGTTGACTGGCAGCTTGTCCTATCGTCCTGTCGTTCCTGCCTGCAGTTATTAAAAACTTTACAAAAACAATTAACATAGTCACAGGCAACGGCAGCGGCGCTGGCGGGTATGTGAGGAGGAGGCGGAGTAGCTTTGAGCTTTAAGTTAAAAGACAAATTGCTCAAGGATTCACTTAAAGGGCAGCCAAAACATTCGCATCCTTTTTTGCAAATCCTAGCGTTGTGGCCAGAAAACGCAAAGCATTAACCAAAGTTACAGCCGCAACAATAACAAATGCAGCTAAAAGGGGTTTCTGGTGCGGTGCGATGCGGTGCGGTGCGGGGTGTGCTTGTGGGGGGAATTGGAATTGCAGCCGCAAATAAATTTGTGCTGAGTAAAATATATGGCAAAAAATATAAAGCATCGCATGTGCAACGGCAGGAACAATGCCAAAAGCAACAAGCAGCCGCATGCCCCTGCCTCCCTGCGCCCCACACCTATCTGCTCCACATCCCCTCCCTGCCCCTGCAGCCAGTGCTGTCCCCTTTTTTCATTACAATGCGACAGCCTCACACCCCGCACCACCTCTCAAAAGCAACGGCGCACTGCTGGACCTCAGCTTAGGGTAAGAGTTGTGCTGCTGCTGATGCGAGGGGTGGTGCTGGTGGTGGTGGTGCTGGCTTCTGTTGCTAGCGCTGCTGCCGCTGCTGCTGCTGCTGCTGTTCCCATTGTTTGCAGGCGCGCGTTCTGATTAGAGACGAGTCCCATTCAAAAAGGTATGCGCCTTCTTGTTGTTTTTTATGTTTGCTTTATATATAATTTTTTTTGCCACTCGTAGCAGCAAATGCATAAGGTGAAATAGATTTTTAAAGACCAACGCAACTATTCATAAGCTCTGGGTGAAACAACAGCAAATCTGTATAAATTACAAGTAGTTTTGAATATTTAAATGATATTCAGCGATATAAAAGGAGAGAGGGGCAGCTGAATAGGTTTCTGACAGGTTCTCCCAAGGGGGTTATTAATTATTTAAGTTTGACGACATATTAAATAGTATAAAAACACCTTTGTTTGAGGTTCTGTTATCTTAACCCTATCAATTAAGCTACTCATAAAAGCTGGCTGTAAAAAAGTTTAACAGATGACTTATGAGATTATCTAGAAATACATAGATAATATTTAAAATATAATATATATATTTATTTACTTATTAGCATTTGAAAGTACTGTCCAAAGACAAGCCGAATGTCTCGATAGCTGTTTATTACTCTTCTAATGATCACATTATATTCTGATGTAAACTCAAAAAGGGAGAAAAGTCCTGCTCGTCTGCCTGGTCATTTCATTCAGTTAGTTATCCTGTCAGTCTGCCAGTTACTTGCAAGAATATCAAATTCAAGCCATACTCTTGAATACCTTTGTCATTTCTGAAATCTGATATATACTTATCATCCTCATATTTAAATAATGGCGCCTAACCATTACCATTGAGCAGCTGCAGCTGTCAGGCAGGTCCATGTTTACATGTCTCCATATCCAGCTGCTGCAGTTTCATTCTGTTCCTTGATGATGCCACCAGATGAGTCGCCACTCAACGAAGCGTGCGTTTTGTGCTCTAACCAAAGCGGCTGTTTTAGTCTTTGATTTGTCACACCAAAGCGCCGCTTTTCATGGCAGCCTGTCAGAGTTCCTTCTCTTTTTTTTTCTATCTGCCAAGATGTTGGGCCTGGCGAGGGTGGATGGGGACAACAAGAGGGAGGGTAGTCCAACTGACTGTCCGACTGGCTGGGTGACTGTTCCTGCTCCACGTCCAGTTTAGCCCTTGGCTGATTTTTGATGAAAAGTTTTCAGTTTCACATTATTCAGGCGCACTAACACACAGTCATGACTCCCCCTCCTGCCCCTGTTCATGGTGTTATTTGTGGCGGCTTTGCGGTTGAATGGCGCTTGCATTTGTTGTTTGTGGGTGTGTGATTTTCTTTCTTTTTTTTTGTTTGTATATAAAACACAATTTTTGTTGTATTTTAATTTTGCGCAAATGGAAAATAATAATCAAGACAAATAATAAAATGGACGCAGGCGAAAAAGGTGTTGGCACTGTCTAACAAAAAGCAAGTCAGGCACACATACTGCTCTTCCCGACCAGGAGATATCCTTTAAATTTGTAGTTACTTATCTGCACCAAGCATGGCAGAAATTTGTTCTGTTCCTTTAGCTCCATTATATAAAAGTTGATTGATTAAATAGTTTTCGTGTCTGTTATAAGATATTCATATAGGTTTTTAAGAGCAAATCCTCTAAATTCCGATTGTTATTTGTAGAGGACTGTCTAAGAGATATATAAAAAAGTGAACTATTCTAGTACATATATAACTTTAGCTACAAGATAATTCCAAAAGTACTGCTTGGTAATCGATAAATATCGATAGTAAATATCTAGATAGATGTAATATCTAGATGGGTGTTCTATATACCTTTAAGTTCTCTGGCAAATGGGTGTTAATAAAAAGATCTACTTGGAGGTTGATGCTGATGAAGAATATATTCTTTAAGGGTTTAAAGGAGCTGCCTTCTTCTTATTCCATTTTGATATCCTTTCTGTACATTTAAACTGGACCCGGGGTATAAAAACACACTGCATATGGCTGTGACGTTGACGACCCCGCAATGCCCATGTAGAAGGGCAGGGGGAATGCTTAAAGGGGTTTGGGCTTGGAGTGTGTGAGTCGCAGCTTGTGAGGGGAGTTGGTTGCCCGCAGCAGCTCTTGGCTTTGTTTCGAGTGATTTTCAACAAAGCGCAGCGCACTTAATTCTCTTTACGCACACACACACACAGCCACACACAGCCACACTCGCACACACATGTCGGGGTAGACATGGTATGACAGGCTTTTTATGCCTAAGTATCTTAAGTTGTCAGCTCGGCAAAAGGCAAAAGAAATCCTTTAATTTGCAGTAAAATGCAAAACGTGTGTGTGTGTGTGTGTGTGTATGTGTGTGTGTGTGTGGTAGGCAACAAGTCAGCGTACATTGGACTTTGCCACTTGGCATGCGAGGAGCAGGCAAAAGCGAAGGCGAGTCGCCTCAAGGTATGCAGTAAATTAAAATGCAGTGACATTCCTAGGCAGTGGCAGGGGTAAGACACGGGGCAGCCAAATGATATGTGTGTGTGTGTGTGTGTGAGTTTGAGTGAGTGTATGAGTCTGAGTGTGTGCACTTTCTTTGCACTTTTCACATTAAAAAGTTTGCCCGCAAGCAGCAGGCTAAGAAACAGCAACCAACTAGTGGCAACTGAACTTCGGATTTGACAGCACGCTCACACACACTCATAAACACACACACACACACACACTCGCACACAGTTACTAACTCATACTCATGGATGCACTATGGGAAAGTTGATCACTTTTTTGTATACATTATTTAATCAGAGTTTGCGATTTATTCTGTTATATGTCAACCTATAAATGATTATCATCGGTTTACTTTATCATATACCTCACATAGGAACAATGGGCCGATTTCCATAAGGATATGTAATCTTTGGCTTGCCTAAGATAGCTGTGCCTTATCGTTACCTAATTTTTCCAACAAAAAAAACGTATTGTTCTATCGTGCATTGAGCCATTAATATATGACTTTGATTTGAGCGCGGGTTGCCATAAACATGACCAGCCAAATTTTGTAAATGGAAAATAACTTTTTGGGCAGACCTCGGTGTGGCTGTTTTGCATATGAATAGCAAGCAAGGCAGTTCTCGAAAGAACAGGACACGACTCGGAGTCGTGTGGCCAAACGCTTATGGCCACGTTAATGGCAAACTAAACTGAAAACTTTGCAGCTGCCAACGACGCACGCATACGTAACAAAAGGTGTAAATGAGCAAAAGAGCCAGCAAGCCGTCGGGTGGGTAGCCAGTCAGGCGCATAGGCACACAGACGGACAAACGGACAAACGGACGGACGGACGGACGGACTGACGGTCCGACGGACGGATATGGTCTTACGCCTTGGACCATTATAGGGGCCACTTGCTGGCGTTACAATTGCACACAAGCCACAGCAGGAGCTGCCAGGTGGGCTATTTATATTCGTGGCACAGTGGATGAATGCGCAACGTATGAAAGCAATTGTGAAATGTGCCTCGTTGTGCAAAGTTTTCTTGTGAGTAGCTTCTCAACGTTATTTATGTGGCCTACAGTGGAAATTTGTAAAAGTTAGTGCCGATTTTGCCGATAGAGTTGCGAATGTAACTTGAAAAGTGATCTACAATATTGCTTAAGATCGTAACAAATAAAAGTTTTGCTTAACAAATGTGAATAGTTATGCAGCATTAGAAAAAACATACATGCCTAAGATATGTAAAAATTATACAAATTTTTGTAAAAAAATTGGACCTTTCAGTCCAAACAGATTTTAGTGAACACGAATTGAACACTGTAACAAATATAGTTTTTTAGTTACTCTACGAAATAGGTTGAGAAATAAGTGATTGATTAATTAAAAATTTATTTAAAAAAGAGCTAGCCATATACAAACTTCAATTTAACTTTTATGCTAAGAATGGTTTGTTTTTCTGGTTGACATTGCCGAAGCCAAATGTAATCCTTATAAATATGCTAGGATTTTATATTAGCATTACAATGCTTTTTATTCGTTTTAACAAATCTGCACATTTGTTTTCCACGGTGGTTTTCCATGTGTATTAAACTAAATTTAGCGTCACTTTGAATTACGGCAGCTGTGAGGCGAGCAACGACGATGACGACGACGTGGAGTAGAAGGCTGTGGCAGGCAGACTATTATAATACAAGTAGTGCTGCCAACCTGGCAGCCAGCAAGCCAACCATTTTTCTATGTACGTATATGGGACATCATGTTTGCAAATTTATGTTGCTGTAAGTTCCTGCCAGCAGCAAAGGCCATAAAAAATAGTGTGCAAAAAAAAAAAATATATATATATATATATGTAGTATAAGTGGCAGCAAAACTGTGTAGCAGAAAGGGCAGAAGGTTGCAGGCGGCGGGCGTCGAGAGGCGGTCGCTGGCGGATGTGAAGCGTTGCAGTTGACAAGCTCGGACGCGTTTAAAGTGCAATTAGCGCACGTAATTGTAATCGAGTTGGCAGCCAGCAACAACAACAGCAACAACAGCAGCTCCACACGCATACATACATATATTAAGCCCAAGGCGGAGCAGATGCTGCCACGCGGCTTCCGGCAGGTGGTCGCGGCTTATGCCACGCCCGTTGGCCTTTTTTATAAAAAAAGAGGCATGCTTTTTTCTTCACTTTTCTTATTATTATTATTTCTGTTTTTTTTTTTTTAAGGCAACCTGGGAGCTGTAAATAAATTTGGCACTTAATCATATTTACGGATTTGTCGCGCATTTATTTATGTGTCCCACTGTGGCAGCAAGCTGCACAGATCTTGAGCCAGGGCCCACTCAAGGATTTCGGTTTCTTTTGGCCGCTGTTCCGGCGGAAGTGCAGTCGCAGCGAATGGGGGCCAACAAGGGTGGGCGTGCCAGGCCTCAAGCCACAAAATGCGCCAATTTGCGCCATTTGAAGTGTGCCAACGACAACAACAACAACAACAGCAACAACAAGGACAACAACGACAACATGGTTGCCTAATTATGCGTTGTGCCTTTGTTATTTGTAGAGGCCGATTCGGCCACCCTTCTCTGTGGCACTGCGGCTTGCTGCCTGTTTGGCTTGGCTCTTTTGATGCTGCCCACGAGGCTAATTAGGCCTAAAGCGCGCCCATTGTGCACACCGTTGCAATGTCGCCTGTTAGCCAACATTGTTATGCCTAACAACATCACTCACCACCATCATCTCTCTCTCTCTCCCTCTCTCTGAGAGGCCGCATTTCCGCTTAGTTGCGCTTTGGAGTTCATTAATAATTTAAGCGTCCAACGAATTGACGAAAAAAGAAAATATTCACGCTCACAAAATGTTCACAGTTGAGTGGCCCAAATCATTTGATTTGATTTGTAATAAGCTGGAATAATAGTTTGTGAAGTGCATTAATTTCTATGCATAATTTAGGCAATCATTTTTACTATAATGCAGATAAGAGTATTTTTTGTACATGGCCAAAATAACTACACCTTTCAACTCAAACTTCAAAGGAAAAATAATTTATTGTTATCCGTTCGTTTGTCAATGCAGCTTGCAGTATTATTTAATATACCAAGTTATTAACACACGGACATTGCTTATCAGTAGATTAGAGATAAACTCAATTAATAAGGCTGTAAGACTTCCTTCCCTTCCTGAAAATCTCTGCCTCCAACTGTATTAGAGCTTATTAAATTTTTAAGTTAGGTTATCGATGTATATTATAACTTGTTATATAGAATACAAATTTGCTGTCTAGTGAAGTTTGAGTAGGATTTTACAAAATGAAAATTAGACAATTAGAAAATTAATTAATTGAGTAAATTATTTAGTGTTATGACAAGATGATTTCTGGGGCAGCTGTTTCATAAGCAAAGAGTAAAGCTCTATGTTGTAATCCGTATTTCAAGGAACATCTGTTAAAATGTTATATAACTGCAGCTGACAATTGTTGTTGTTGTTGTTTCAGTTGATTATGATTATTGTTAAGTGCAGGTGGAAAACTGAGAGGCGCATCACTTGAATGCATTTTCATTACACCTCATTACATTTCACTTCATTGCAATTGTGCGTCGCTGATGATTTTTCGTTGTTGTCGGTGTCGCTTTTCCTTTTTGTTTTTCGTTAAGCAGATGAATACACGAATTGACGCCTGAGTGAATGGATCGAGTCACTCGTTTACATAGATGCGAATGTTTTGCATGTAAAATGTTTTTAATTGAAAACAATAAAGTTTCTGGCTTTGGGTGTTGCAAGCTACCGGCAGCAGGCAGCACCAACAGCAGCATCAATCCCGTTGCCTTCACTCTCAGACACAATGCATAAAATAATCCATAGAAATGTGAAATGCCCAACAAATGAGCGGCGCGTGTGGGTCTATCTGTAAAGTCAACGATTTTGAAAAACACTAAGAAAATACGTTTAAATAAAGTACAACATAAATACTATTAAACTGCACTTCCATTAATGAAGTTCGAATTCAGGTTCTGTAATTTACATATATTAAGCAAATACTCATAGCTAATTCTCAACTTATTATTATATTCAAGTATACGACGAAAAGAAATAATATGATTCCAATTAAATATAAATTGTTATTTTGACTAAATATTTATTTATTTATTTATATTACTAAAGTCAATCGACACAAAAAAATACATGATGTAAGAAAAATGTAAATTAAATTAAAATTTAAAATTATATATATATATTAAAAAATAAGAAATATTTATAATATTTCTGGGAGTATTTAAATGCAAAGTCCAGCAGTTGTGGCATGAATTGGGGAAAACCCAGAAAAAACCCAAGCAGACCAAATAATAATTTAATAATTTATCTCAGCTTTATTTCCAAATATAAATAGTGCTGGCTGTTTTAAATTCACTAAAGCATGTTTAAAATGAAATCACTTTGTCTGAAAATACTTTGCCTTCACAAATAAAGCAAGCTCCAAAAAGTATATTAGACATATTCAGAGATTTTAAACATACTAATTCAAATTGAGATACTACTAATTGCTATAATAAAATAAAGTAGAATTTCATTAAATCTGCTCCATCGCCAAACTTGTATACATTTTTGGCATACCCGCATTAAATTGTCGGTGAGTGTACAAACTCTTGGCAAAATGCTAAAAGCTGAGCATTCACGGTTTGTGTTTCTTTGTTTGAGGCGTGAAAGCAAGCTGAATGAAAATGGAAATGCAGTGATACCCAAGCGATAGATGGTAGATACGAATGGCCGTACATATTTATACATATATATATATATATATGTATGTATGTATGTCTGTGAAAGTGATAATTAAAAATAGCGCTATAGTCATGCAGATGTTGTTGTTGTTGCTGCTTTTGGCTATATGCTGAATGGTTATTGTGTTGTCAGAAGTGGGATATTGCAATCATGGCAACATGGGGAAAGGTAGATGTGGCAATGTGGATATGTGGAATGTGCATCATTGCGAATGAAGTGATCAATGCCGCCTAACAATGATTGACGGCATTTCAATGCAGAGCGAGCAGAGCGGGACAGCATGGAAAGGCTGAACTGGGTGCCAAAGAAAGGGTGCCAGTCGTTGTGGGAGCTGACGGGTGTTTCAGGGGTTGGGCCATGTTGATGACAAACAATTATGCAGAATTTGCAAGCGTTTGCAATTTTGTGCAAAATTAATTTTGCATTTTTAATTTTGCATGCGGCATGGCTGACTCTACTCGCGAGCCAACGAGCGGGCGTGTGTATGTGTGCGTGTGTGTGGCAGTTTAAAGACAAGTCTTTAAATATTAAAATAGAAAAAAAGGCTGAGGTAGCAAGAAGTTGAGAGATGTCGGCAACCTATCACAAGGGATTGATAAGAGCTGGCATCAGGCGAGCACCAGCCCAGCCTCAATAATCTATTAAGTAATGATACTGTTGAGGCCACGTGTCTATTGTCGACAACCATGGGCTGTTGCTGTTGCAGTTGGCTCGACTCGACTCATTCGCCAAGCGTTGGGCATTGCTGCCGGTTGTGTTGAAGATCGCGCAAAAATGTTGGTTCAAGTGAGTCGGGATCTGCAGCAACAGCTGGTGCTCTTGCACGTATCCGCGGAGCAGCCGGCCATGCAATTTCCAGAGATTTGGTTGCGTGACAATTGCCGTTGCCCCAAATGCTATATGAAACAGACAAGAAGTCGCCTGCCCCACGGCTGGAACTACTTGGACCCCACTGTGCGCTTGCAGGAGATTACCTGGTCCCCGGAACAGCAAACGCTACAGATTGAGTGGTCCGATGATCATCAGTCCAGCTATGCGTTTAGTTGGCTCCAGGAGCGCGATTTCTCGCAAGCGAATCGAGCGCGTTATCTGCTCGCCAATTATCGACCCGAACAGCGACACTGGTCCGGCCAGCAGTATGAATTAATCCGACGTGAATTCCAATACCAAGAGCTGCTTGAGAGCGATGAAGCACTGCAGCAGTGGCTGCACCACCTCGCTGTCTACGGCCTGGCGCTGGTCAAACAAGCACCACTCGAGGAGGATGTGCTGCGAAAGCTGTGCAATCGCGTCGGCTTCATGCGACGCACCACCTACGGCGATGAGTGGAGTGTGCGTGCACAGCCCGGCGCCAGCAATTATGCCTACTTGGCTGCACCACTGCCCCTGCACACGGATATGCCATATTTTGAGTACAAGCCGGGCGTAACACTGCTCCATACGCTGCAGCAATCGGATTCACCGGGTGGCTGGAATCTGCTTGCTGATGCGTTTCATGTGGCGGATTTGCTGCGTCAGCGATATCCCAGCTCATTTCACGTGCTCAGCCAAACGCCAGTTGACTGGGCGGACATTGGCAGCGACAAGGAGCTCTCTTTTCACAACATCTGGCGTGCGCCAGTCATCAAGTAAGTGTACACTGAGAGAATCCGCATAAGCTTTGATTCAAAAACCACAAACACAACAACTGTGTAAGAACATTTATTTTTAAATGTAGTCTTAAAACATACCACACAATTCAATAAAAAAATGTAGGACTTCAAAAATGTTAGGACTTCACTCTAAGATCACAAAACAAGTTAAGTTGATTAGGGGTAAGCGCAAAAAGAACTCAATTTCAGTGTCCGTCTAACAAATACAGGCTATAATTTTATGGCTGCTTGCGCCAAAATATATTTTTGCTTAAATAAATGTATATTAGCTCGGAACATCTAGCAAGTAAAAGAGAAAAATATAATTGTCTTAGTGTGTTACCTTTTAATTGTTCTTTTCTCTACACAGCCTGGATGCCAATGGTCGTTACGTGAGGATTAACCACAGCATTCCGCAACGCGACAGCCACTTCAGTGTGCCGGCGGACCAGGTGCGTCCGTGGTACGAGGCGATGGCTGTGTTTATACGGCTGGCCAACGAGCAGGCATGCACTTTTAAAACCGCACCGGGGGATGTACTCACCTTCGACAATTTGAGAATGGTGCATGGACGCACTGGGTACGATGACACGGATCATAATGTCCGGCACATTCTGGGCGCCTTCGTCGACTGGGACATTGCCTACTCGCGCTGGCGTGTCCTGAAGAATGCCCTCGGCAATTACAAATAGTTGGGCGCAACTTTGCTGCCAGCTCAATTATCTATAGTATCTTCTCAAATAACACTCTGATAGTCAACAACAGTGGAATAACAAGTTCTTGTGTTCTAATAAATCAAAACTGCCTTGCGCGAAAGTGTGTATAGCTTAATCAAAACTATTAATCGCCCTGACTTTTAAAATATACAGAAATATAAATAAATATATTTTAATTAGTAAACAAATAAATGAATGTTAAATAAATTTATTTCAAAATATGTTTTGCTTTCATGTTTATGGCGAATGTGTGATTTGGTGAATATAATTAGGTGATGGGAGGAAAAGTGCAATTTAGTTTAAGTCATTTAAGCAAAGAATTGTGAGTAGTAATTTAGTAGTGTAGTTTGATAGATTTGACGCTAATTAGTTGCATTAAAATCTAAGCAGCGATGGGTGTTAAAAGGGGTAAGAAAGTCAGCTTTGAAATCTTGATTTGATTGATTGAAATCTTGTTTTTGGCTAAAATAAATACATTTATTAATGTCAAATAGCAATTAAAAGCTTATAACCAACGTTAGTAAAGTAAGCAGTTTATCAATATTTATATATAAATGTAAAATGAAAAGCATTAATTATTCATAATTACATAGATTGGCAACAATATATTATTATCTTCTCAACCAACTCATCTTAATTAATGAGTTGTTTACTCTCGAACGATTCATTTAATTGCAGGGCATCTGTTTGTCTGTCTGTCCATCTGGGCTGGTTCTTAATAGCTCACATACATATAAAGAGCGATCGGATGACATTAAGTGAAAGTCCGAAACACGTCATTGTTTACTCGCAGTTTCGAAACTAAAACTGATATGCAAATACATGAATTGTTTGTTATCAGTGAGCAATGAATGAGCAATCTTTTTGATTTCCTATTACTACATTTGGTTGCCGTCTTAATACTTGTAGTGGCATTTGCGATTAGGTGGTTATCAAGAAACAAACATTGACCTGACTGAGCTTTTAGTGTCAGCGTAAATCACACAAATGTGTGGGCCCCACAGACAGCGAAACCCTTTAAAGAGACCAACAAGCGACAAGCCAAGAAAGACAAGAGGCAAATTGTGGGCAAGTGGGTGGTCGGGCGGTGCGGTTGTATATTTGCGGCATTGCCACATTTTGACGGCACCTTTTAGCAGCGCCGGAAGCTGTTGCTGGTTTGTTGGTTTTGTTTTCTGCTTGGTATTTTTTTATTTTTGGTGCGGTTACCCAGTGGCAAATCCTTGGTAAATCTTTTTATTTATGTCATTGATGCCAAGCACATGAGATACACATACACAGCGCATGTGATTTTGGTAGCACATGAAAACTCCAGCCAAGTAAATCCCTCTAATAATCCACATAATAAGCAGCTAGAGAGTCGGAGCAACAGCAACAGCAACAGCTGACTAAAGGGTTGCAGTGGCTACGACTGCACACACCACACCACACCACAGCACTCCACACCTTCCCTCACCTTACGACCACCCATCTGCTTAGCCTTTCTCTTGTTTATAAGTTCATAAAACTGAACGAGTCAGGCGGCTTGGAGTTGGGATGTTTCGCTGCACATAAAACCAAAGTAAAAAAAAAAAAGTCACAAATCCAATTTCTGTTTGTGGTTTGGGCCAAGTCTTTTACTGCTGCCACGACCATAATGTGTAATTGAAAACCCTGCGCAATATAGTATTGCACCCCTGGGTCCGCATTCGATGTGTCTGCCTGGCCCCCTTAAACTAATTGGCACAGTTGTGCTGGCCAGCCAAAAAAAAGAAAAGGTTTTTTTTATTTTTTTTTTGCCACACTCTGTGTGACACTGACACCGCTGGCTATTATGTAAACAAGGCCAAGAGCCAAACCGAAAGCGGCAACCCTTGCCAACAAAAAATGACGCAAAAAAGTAGAAAAAGAGCTGTCGCGCTGCAAATAATGCGCTCAATTTGTAGACACTTTGAAGAGCGACTCGCACACAATTGCCAAACTAAAATGCTTACATACAATTTCCGCCAACCGCCCCCTCATTACTGCAGACAACAGCAGCCGCACGAGAGAGACAGAAAGAGAGAGAGAAATAGAGAGAGCTAGTGGGAGAGAGATAGAGAGAAAGAGAGATGATTCTTGGCTGTGGCCCAGATTCGTGCCAAAGATTTGGCCAGCATTGCCAGCCAATTTTTTTTGCCCTGGCGTTCAAAAAAACTGTCACAATGATAAACATGCGGCAATTGACGCAATCATTGTATGTCCATGAATTGAATTAAATCAACTCAAGTGCGACAATCCATCCTCTGTCCCACACCCACTCCGACATCATCACAACAGCATTACAAGCATATGGATAACGTTTCAACTATGCCCAATTTTTTGTATACACTTGTAAAAGGTATTTTAATTTGTTCAATATCTATGATATTTTGTTTATATTGCTGATTTGTTACAGTGTATGTCCCAGCTGGAGCTTGAGCTTAAATATGTTTATTATTCCTGGAAAGAACTCAATGTTTTCTGAAGAATTGTTATTTTGCTTATCGTATCACAATTTTGTTTAGCAACCTAAGAAAATATTCAATTTAACTTCAAGGAAAAATGCTGCTTAATATTAAATAGCTGTAACCAATATATTGTATTTTTCTGTAAGGGCATTCCAAGTTCGGATCAGAAGTGCTTTTCCATTCGGATTCTGCTCTTGTTTGGTGTCAAATGAATGGTTTGTGTCATGCATGCGCAGACATTGAAATCAAACTAAAATGAGTAAATGGAGTGCCAGCATCAAATCATATCATACAAATGATAGTCAACCCTTTTGTGCTATGTGCTGTGTGTGTGTGTGTGTGTGTGTTGTTTTTTGTGGTTGTTGGTGCCGGGGCGGGGTCTTATGGGCGTATCGTATGCGTAATGCGCCCTGTAATTCCGTTTGATTTCACTGCAGGACATTAGCGAGGCTCAACGTCGCATTTCGCTTATTAGAATTCGCTTGTGCCGCTGGAGTGTAATAAATTTTCGAGCTGTTGCAACAAACACCCACACACACACACACACACAATCACACGTGCCACACATACAGCGCTCCACCAGCAATTTCAAAGTTTATCACCAAAGCGTCTGCAACTTATCTCGCTCTCGTTTTCTCTCTGTCTCTGACAGTTTCTTTCTCTCTCTATTTCTCCATCTCTCTCTCCCTCTCTCTCTCTCCTTGTATCTATATCTTGTTGTTGTCTGCACGTCTGCTGTGGTTATGTGAAATCACATCGTAAAAATGTCCAAGTCCAAATGCTGCGCGCCAAAGCTCATAAGTCCTGCTGCTTCCGCTGCTTGTTCCTGGCACTCCTGCTGCTCCTGCTGCTCATTTCTCCTGCTCTTGTTTCCTTGTCGTTTCACCTGTCGCTTGGAATTGGCATTAGCGCGCAACCCTTTTTTTTTCTTGCCTGGCCTTTCAATTTATAGATGGCGCGCATATAAATATTTATTTCCATGTGCAGCTGCCTATACTTGGCGGCATCGGCAACATATAGCTACCAGCAGCAGCAGCATCACCACCACCACCAACACCATCTCCACCACTGGCACCACCATCGTCATGCCTTGGCATCATTATTATTTTTATGATGGCCTTAAAAGCATCGTCTTGGTCGCTCAATAAACATTCATGTTGGCCCGTCTCGACTTGCAGTTTTCAATGTTTTCAATAAGCGAAAGTGCCTTGCTCCAAACTTGCCCCGTTGCAAGTTCAGCATCGGTTGCGAGAAGTTCGTGTGTGTCTGAGTGTGACCGCTGATGCCATCAAATAATTAAAGGTCAACCATTCAAACAACTGGCCAACCAAAAGGCTTAACTGCCCTACCTAAACAAACAATAAACCTGTTGAAATTTCTGCCACAAATATTATGCATATTTCTGAATGGGGCTCATCACAATGAATTTCCGCTGTGCATTAGCTGTATTTAATGGCCTGCCATAAAACAATACAAACACGTGGCAGATATGAGCTGCTGCTTCTCGCAGATACATATCACAATTTTAATTAGGCTAAACGCCGTTGCACTTGCCACATTGCTGCCCAAATGCTGATTGTGCCTACGAAAGTGAAATTTTTTAGTGTTTGTATACACTATAATATTGGTAATTTATATATTTTATTTGATATATGGGTCACTATGGTCGCTTTCTGTGAGGCGTATGCTTTTTGATGGTTAAGTGTCAATTTAAATATTTATAATTGAAGTCTTTGAGATACTCATCATAAATCATAATCAGAAACACTTTGTTTTCGCTTCTGGTAAATTGCATATTTTTAAATTAATATCTCTATGTATATTTTTCTATATTTTTCATAGCATTCTTACAATTTTAAAGTTCAGAAATTATAAATCTATTTTCTAGTGTTCAACTTTGTTTTAATACTGATTAACTGGCTTGAGGTCAATGATGGCTTTTCATTTATTAGAAATACACAGCTTATTTTTGTATCCATTTAATTTTAGATCACTAAATGAACTTAACGATTTTTCTCATGTAAGCAGCTTATTTTGTATTCATTTAATTTAACTAAAACTTAGATTTTCTAAAATACTTATTTATATTTAGGGTACATGGCAGAGTATTGTTGAGTTGTTGTCTACACATTGCAGTCAAGAGATTTGGTGTTGCATACTGTTCAGTGCAGATTGGGGCACATTTCAGGTTAATGAAAACAACAGGCAGATGGAAATGTCAATTTACAAAACAGAGCAGAAAATGTTACAACTGCAGGCAGGCAGGCGGAAAGACAGGCAAATAAACAGGAACAGCAACAATAAACGCACAAATTAAGCTGCATTCTGAATTAATATCATATCCGGCAATATATACGATGCTATTTCGGTGTATGTATGATAGAATGCCGAGAGCATCTTGTTGTTTGCTGTGGCATGTTAAATATGTATTGGTAAATTGGTTACCAATTACACAAATCTCATAATGGAATAAGGACCGGAATAGCTAAGGATCGAAGGGGGGATTGTGTCTAGCGGTCAGCTTGTGCTCCGTTTGCTACAAAACCAATTGTGGGAAATTGATTAGATGTTGTTACTGGCTTGCTGGTTAGCTGATTGCCTGGTTTGTAGCACTTGCCACAAGCCAATTTGCAGCTTTTGTTCTCTCTACAAAATGAAAGCCTTTAGCAGGTGTTGATGTTTGCTAAGTAGTCAAGTAGTGTTCTAACACCGGCCCAACTCGTCCAGCTCCTCCTTATTGCTGCTGCATGGTTAGGTGCACATTGCTTTGATTATTTTATATTTTGTAGCAAATTGCAGGCAAATAGTTGCGGTACATTGGGCTTTAGAAAAGACATTTAATACTTTACAGTGGCAACCACAATATTGACTATCACCTGGATGGGGCAGGTAGAGAAATCGTTGCGTTATTTGCAGGACAAAATGAGAGCAAATAGAATGCGCAGACAATTGACATACGGGTGGCTCCGTTACTTGGAACTGACTAAGATCCGGTTTATTAAAGACTAGTTATGATGGTATTTAACTCGACACAGGGATACAGAAAACTTATATTTTTGATTCAAGTACAGAATTGTTTAAGCGGCAAAAGTCGTTTGCCAAAAAAGTATTCCGCTTATTGTAGTTATCAAGTTCTGTTTATAATTCTTATTATTGCTTTAAGATTTCTTTTAAGCTTTAGAGTTTCTATTTATGATTTTCCATGAAAATTTATTGAATCTAGATAAATATTATATAAATAAAATTTTTGTGTAAAAAGTGTAATCTAATCTAAAAGTAAGTACAATGATTTGTGGATTTTTATTTATATATTTTAAAGGTCGATAAAAATGTTATTATTGTTTAAGAATATTCAAGACCAAAACTGTAGGTAATTAATTCCGTTTCTAGTAGGCCTGTGTCCATATTGGCCAAAATCTATTCGCATAAGGCACAAAAGTTGCAGCTATCGATTGCTGAGCTTTAATTAGGGTCGCACTTGATTGAGCAGAAACAAATTGTGTTGCAATTGGCAATTAGAATTACGGAGCGACTTGCAACTTGCCTGCCAGCTGTTGCCTGGCAGCAAATAAACAGCAATTTGGTTAATTGCTTTACAGCCTGCACAGGTGTGTAAGTGTATGTGTGTGTGTGTGTGTGTGTGTATTTTCCTTTATAAATTCATATGTGTCAAACCATTTGCAACTGGCTGAAAATTACTTGAGCGCACTTTATGATCTTAATAGTCAATAATCCAAAGCATGTGTGTGTGTGTGTTAGTGTAACCTGTCAACCCTTTTTTTTTTGGCTTGTTGGCAGCTTGCGCTAGGGTTGCTGTTGCCTCATTAGACGATAACAACACATTTTTGGCATTGACGTTAGAATAAAATTCAAGTTTGCTTTTTTATGCGCGCTCATAAACAGAATTGAATTGCCGCCGCCCTTGTGTGTGTGGGCCTCACTATTGTGTGTGTGAGTGTGTGTGCGCCTTACATTTGCTTGCCTTTTTAATAGTTAACGAGCTCCATGAACCACCCGACCTTAAAAAGAAACGCAAAACTTTGGCGCTGCTTTTGTATATTTTGGGTGCATATTTTGGCAATCTACCAAAGAAAAAAATAAGAAAAAAGGGATTCGCAGGACCCTTGACAAAAGCTGGTCAAGGGCTGCCTTGGGCTCATTGTTGGGACATTGTTGCAAAAATATGCCTTTTATGGGCTTATAAAAGTGGCATGACCGGAAATTACAAATGTCCATATAATGTCAATACAAGTGCAGATTAGTGGCTGTCATGTGGCTCATTTTAGAAAGGGCCAGTCGGAGTGGGGAATAGGGGCGGCTCGCTGGTGGGCGTGTCAGCAAATGATTTTGGCAATTGTGCTAAATTTAAGACTGAAATTACCAATCCAAACAGTGCCCCTCGAACACCCAGCTGCCCAGCCACCCACTCGCTTACTTGCTTTAAACAAACATCTGATAAATGCCGGAAGTCATTTGCATGCACAGCGTAACTGTATGTGTATGTAAAAGAGTGTGTGTGTGTGTGTGTGTGTGCGTGTGTGTGTTTGTTTGTTTGTTTGTCGTTGAGTTCTGTGCATGGTGCATGTTTAGATGGATTTGTCGATTTGTGGTCGGACTGCAAATGCATTAAATGCTAGCGTAAACACAGCAACCTGATAATCCTGCATAGCCAACCAGCCTGGTCAGACGGAGGCGGTGTGTGTCACGCCCACACATACTGTATGTGGATGTGTGTGTGTGTGTGTGTGCTTATACCCTGTGTATATTAAAAATTAGTCAAATCGGCTGTCTGAAGTTTGATCCACTAAAGTTTCACATACTCTGATTTTTCAGTGATACTCGTATATTTATTCGTTAAGCCAAAAACCAGCAGAGAAGCCGACAGAGTTGACTAAAATCTACTCTCATATTTAAGTAAAGAATATTTGTACTTAAAATAAGTTCAGAAGAGGAACATCTAACTAAAATGAATATGAAGCAAGCAATTCAAAATTCTGCAAACGAATGTGTGTCAGGTCAAATCAGAGCTGATGAAAGAGCATCTTATTGTCGAGCACTCTCGACTGGAGAATTCATAGCTGTTGTGTGTGTTGGTGTTGCTGTTGTTTTGGCATTTTGTGTTAATTTCATGCCAAGTAGCATGGGTGTTGTTGTGCCTAGCACACACACACACACAGACAGAGCACATGCACACAGAGGGACAGACTTATTGTGGTCTCTGTTCGTCTCTGAATTATGTTTTTGATTTTAGTTGACAATAAGCGGCCACAAATTTATTGTCTACAACTGCAAAATCGAAGCGATGACAACAACAACCCGAACAACAAGAACAAGAACAACAGCATCAGCAACTGCAACTGCAACTGCTGCGTGGGCGTTGTGCAAAGTGCTAACTGCGACAAGGCATGGCTCTGACAGCTACACAAACACACGCAAAGAGACAGATAAAGAGAGAGAGAGAGAGAGAGAGAGAATGAAAGAGAAGCAGAGGCAGAACTGCATTGTTTGCAACGGCCTGTGTTGCATTTGCGAATGCAACACGCCACACTTGATATTAAAGTGCACGCTGGTGGCACCTTTTTGGGTGGTGCGGTTCCTGTGGTTGCTGCGGTTGTTTACCATCTAAATTTTCTGCTTTGGCTGCTACTGTTTGTTGCACAGCCTTTTAATTGAAAACTGGCTGCAATTTACGAGTAGCCGCTCGCCGGCTGTTGACTGCCCAAATCTCAAAGCTTAAAGCTAGAAAAATAGCTAGAAATTAATACTGTAGCAGTCTGAACTGAATTATATTTCTTTCTGAAACACGCCTACTCACTTTACTTTATTCACAATGATTCTTCTGCTTCAAGCTGGCGATCACACAAGTGATATCGATTGATATCGATATTCTATGTTAACTACATAGTAGCATGTTAAGTTACAGATGTTATTTTACAGTCTGTTACTACACTAGTTGCCTGCTACTATAGCAATTTGCTTCACATATGAAATGACAATCAAAAATAAAACACACATATAAATTATACATTAAGACGATCTTCAGGCCTAATTAAAGTTCATTAAATTATTATAAATTTATACACTTTATTTTCTTTTATTTATAATTTAAATATATGTATATATCAAGATTTGTTTGTAGTTGTGTCTATTAATATAAATATATTTTTAATATATTTAACCCCTAACGAATTTAAATAAAGTTTTGTGGTTTTACAGCTCAAGTTTATTCGGCTGACAAAATTAGTAAGAGACACATTACGCGACTTTATTTGTGTGCTCCATAAAATTGAGGATGACATCATAAACTTGTGGCGCTGATCCCAGCCAGCAAATTCCGGAGGTACAGTTGGTTGGAAGGGGTCAGATTTGCAGCACAGTTCCAGTCGATTTTTGGCATGCAGTCAAGATGTGGTCCCTAACACGCGCCGGCCATGAGACCAGGGGCCGAGCCGTAAAGGTGTTTTTATGGCCGCCATGACAACGGTCTACAACAGGAACAAAAGTGATGAGAGGGGTGAAGACGGAGGGGGTGTGAGAGGTGTGTGTGAGGCAAACTGCAGATGGGCAGCATGTTGTTTGCGCCTGGCTGTGTTGTCGATATTTGCACGCGACTCTGTTCCGGTCCCCGAATGCCCTGTGAGTCTGACTGCGCCAGCTCTGGTCTGCTGCCAGCAGTTGTTTGTCCAGGCTAAGCGCCAAGGATTGGCTGCCAGGTAACCAACAGAATAAGAGAGCAAGTGAGAGGGAGAGAACGAGAGAGATAGAGAAACTGATAGCTGCTAAGTTGGCTTGCAGGTGTGATTTTATGCAATTTGCTTTCATATTAAATGAGTAGCTATCGGTGAGCTGTGCTTTTGGAGGAGGGGGTGGCAGAGGGATGCTATGCATAAGAAGAACTTTCATTCATTGCTGCAGCAAAGGGACAGGGAGGCAGGGGAGCGGCCCCTATGGCAGCAAAGAAACTGTGCAAACTGTGCAGCTGCAAATCCGCAATCAGACAAAGCAAATAATTTTGCAAAAATAAATATGAGGGATTATTGTGCAGGCTGGTTGAGTGGCAGGGGGATGGTGCTGGATTGCAGAGAAAAGAGGCGTGTAGCCTGAAAAGTATGCTATAATAAAATGCAGCTAAGTCGAGGGTCGCCGCCAGTCGACAGTTGTTGTTGCCGGGGCCTGCATGGCGATATTAAATTTCAAGTGCATGTGTTAAGCTGCTGCCGTGGCTGCCACTATTTGTGGCACTGACTCGACCTGCCTGTTTGCCATTGAATTGTTTGTCCTTGTCTTGTGCAGCAAAACTGCTGCATCAGCAAATAAAATAAATGCAACCCTCACCCATGCCCCTCAATGTGGAGACATTCGCATTTGAATGCACTTGCCACTTGAGAGATTAGCCTACGAAGCCGCCCGCCTTGCCACAAATTTACCTTTTGTCATTGCTTTTATTTATTTTTGTTATTTTTATTGTTATTGTCTATTTCTTGATTTAGACGCCAGCCATCAGCCCCTTGTCCCGCCCCTTTCAATCCCACCACAGCAGTCATTATTTTGATTATGTAACTTTTTGTGCTGCCCTTTTTTTCGACAGTTTGTTTGCATTTCGGCCTGCGCCCTGCTCCACCCTGCATCGCCCCCACTCTTACCAAATCATATTTTTTTATTATTATTTTCTGGCTCCCTCTCTCTCGCTCTCTCTCTCTTCCCACATATCTACCTTACTCTCTCTTTCTCGCTCCGTTTCTCATTTCTGCTTGTCATTGTTTGGCTATTGTTGTTGGCTTTTGTAAATCTACTTTTAAAATATTAAAAAAGCAGCAAAAAAATGCTTGCTCTCAAATGTCGTATAAATTCATTGCGCAAAAAAACTGGTAGAACAGAAGACAGAAAAACATCAACAGGCATCAGCAGTCAGCAGTCACCAGAAATGCAGAATTAGTAAAAATTTTTAGCCAAATTAAATGACTGCCATTAGGCGGGCCAGGCTCATTGTTTGCGTTTGACTGCACCGAAATGGGGCAGCAATTTCACGATGACATTGAATGGGTGCTGCTAAAATCTGACAATCCCGTCTCGTCTGCATGTGCATTAGACTTAAAGCAACATCTGGCGGGCTGCATTATAAGTACTCATAGGTTAAGTTGAAATTTTACAAATATCTCGTTAAAAATCTTAAGAAATGCATAAGACTATGATTACTGTGAATACTTAGAATATATATATATATATATGTGTCTCTATTAGCGTAAATCAAGCATTTCATTTGAGACTGAAGGATATGGAATCTGATAGTTGAAAATCAACAGAAAAGGGACCAAGGAGAACAGATAGTTAAATAAAATAATTACAAGGTTACCTATAAAATAATATAAATTAAAATTAAAATCGAATCGAAGAAATATCTATCTATACAATCAAGTATAACAGCGGAAAGCGACTAAAACTAATTTAAAATTAATATAAATTCAAATTAAAATCAAACTGAAGAAATGTCTATCTATCTAATAGACTATAACAGCGGAAAACGACTGAAGCTAATTTAAAATGCTGTTCATTTAATATAATATATAATCCCTGTATATATTTAAGTGATTATTGATTAGTTATTAGCGCCACAAATAATAAGCTTATTAATAGCTATTAGCGATTAGTTGCTATAAGCGACTGGGAAAAAAACATAAATTAAAATAAAATATCAATATAAGCAGAAAAATGCCATTCAATTTGCATTTGCACTTAATCTTTGGCATATTCCAATATGGTTTTAATTTAATTTTAAGCCCATGCAAGAAAAATATTGACTGGCTAAAATTAGATAGTTGCAGAAATCGATGAAAGTACAATTTAATTAACGGGCGCTGCAAAATAATGATTGTGTTATGCGGGAAAGAGCACACAAGCACACAGACAAAGAGGCAAACTGAGAGAGAAAGAGAGAGACAGATAGAGATAGAGAGAGAGAGAGAGACGCACTTACAGTGACAAATGCACATCATTTGGCTTATTAGAGGTTTATTTCGCTTTTGGCACTCAACTATAATACCATTACAAACACACACACACACACACGCACACATACACTTGAAGTTCACACGCCTTTTGGTAATGAAATCCGGCTAAAATCAAAGCCACACACACACACACGCGCGAACACACATTTAATTCGGTCCAAGTTTGGCATTGCGCGACGCCAATTGGCAATTTCATTACAATGCTTAATCATCATTACTTGCCGACGCCCCCTCCCCTCCCCCACTTTTATGATACAGCTATAAAGTGTACAAATTTGTGTGTGTGTGTGTGTGTGTGGGTGTGTGTGCGTGCGTGTGTAACACATTCGCAATATTGTGTTCGCACTTCCGTGAGCTGCAAATGTAAAAATAGCAAGCGAAAAATGGCATTCGCCGTTCTATTTCATGTGGGTGTGCCTCTTTGTGTGTGTTGGTGTGTGTGTGTGTGTGTGTTGATGTCTATGTGTCGAGCTGCCATGTCACCGTGCACATGGCTGGATGGCCAGATTCACGTACTGCTATTTGATTATATATATGTAACCATATCATACAGCATGCCACGATGCCACCTTGCCACAAACACACGCACAGACACGTTGCCACTCAGGCAACTGCGGCTGTTTCGACTGCCTCTGCAGTAGTCGCGTCAAATGCAGTTTATGCCCCGGCCATAAATCAAAATTTTTGGTTTCTGCTGTCATCCACTGGCAACGGGCATGAGCTCTTTGCCACGAGCCGAATGCAGCAGCAGCAGCAGCAGAAGTGCAGAAGAGTGCTCAATTTCTCGATTTGTTGTTTTTGGCATTTCTGTTGCTGTTGCCGTAGCTGTTGCCGTTGCTTTGCGTAACTCGTTTATTTTCGTGGTCATAATTTGCCGATGCTGCCAGCTTCAATGCTCCACTGCAGCTGCACTTGTATTTCATTCATTCCGTAGTCCCGCTTTACTCCTTCATTGTCCTGCGTTCTGCTAAAATATTGGTTTAGATTGTGTCAAACAAATTGAATTTGCGATTTTTTTGATGAATCCCAAATCGTAGCAGTTGGCGGCTTTTACCAACAACTTTTCTAGGGGCAGGGGTAGGGGATGGGGCTCAGTAGAATTGCATTTGCATTGGCAACTGCTAAACAAAGTGATTTTTACTTGCTCATTATTCGAATGGTAAGTTTCATGTTTGCCATTTACGGCCATCATTGGCATCAGAGATTCAATCTGTCAGAGCCAAAACAAATCGCAGCTGTTTACAAATGGCTTTTCAAAAAGCAGGTAAGAATTACATACACAGCTGGACAGTAAAATTGGTGTGTCGACGATATCTTCTAAATTTTCCAAAAGAAAGAAATATAATTTTGCTTTGACTGCTACAATCTTATGTCCGAATTGCAATGTATTCATTTGTAGCTATTATATTCGTACATTAAAAATAAAGGCAGATAAGAAAACTATAAATTACAGAAAAATAATGTTCACATCTATTTTATGGTCCATTTGTTTAGAAATATTATAGGTTGGAAATAATCCGACGGGATTGTTATAAGCATTCTTTGTCAGAAAGCTCTAAAAAAAGACTCAGTCCTTTGTTTGAGGGGTACTTTTAATACCAGTGTAAAAAGTTAAAATATGAATTATTGGTTTTTGTTTAAGATAGAGCTCTTTTTTTAAATTCAAGACATGGTTTTCTAGTATCTGAATGATTTTGACACTACTATGAATAACTCTTAACCAAAGCATTCAAAATGAGCAACTCTCAGGCAAATATTCAACTTAGATAAGACATTAAACTTTGTTTTTATATTGTTGTAGATGGTACTTTAATTTTGTTTTCAGATTTGAAACGTATCCAGCCCATCAACGTATAAATAGTCTTGATCAGCAGCACTAATCCAGTCGATATAGCCATGTATACATGTTACTCCAGCCAACAAGCGTATTTAATCATCGGCTTGTAACCGTTCTTTCCTGTTATCATTCACTTCTCTTCTTTACTTTTAAATATATTAAAAAACTTCTCATAACTACACATTTTACAGATTTCTTCATGCAGTGTTAGAATGCTGCTGTTAAGCTTTACTTAAGTCTCTTGCCTTCCACTTACAAGACCACACACCTCAGTTGCCTTGACCAAGCATTCAGACACACACGCACACACACATGCACACACTTTTTCTATATATATATATATATATATGTTGTACACAATATTCCTTTCTGGCATTTACCGCTGAGCATCATTCGACATGCGATGCGCGCCTCATTTGTTCGGACTTTCAACATCATCATCAGCAGCAAGAAACATTTATGTGTGTGTATATAGTGTCTAGTGTGTGGGTGTGTGTTAGTATGTAGGTGGTCAGTGGCTGCTGCTGCTGCTGCTGCGGCTTCTGCCGTTTTCACGTGTTGCAAGTTAATAGAGAGCCAAGTTATGGCCTGCAAGTGAATTTCGGACTGGCCATTCGGCTGAGGCCAGGTTATAGAAACATAAAATTTGTGCACAATGCACTAGACGAAATTTTCCACATGAATGGCAAATGCCAGATAAAAAGAGACGGCAAGAGCGAGCGAGTTATGTTTACTTCTTGCTTTTTACTCAATTTTTCTTTATTTTTCTTGTTCGGCCAGCGATTGTGGCTTTTTATCGGGGACATCGATCTTTGTCCTTGCGTTTGACAGATCAAAATTAGAAATCAACAACAACAAAGAATTGTTATGGCATATATATATGTGGGTATGTGTGTGTATTTGTATGCGTGTAGTGGCTGTGCGCCTTTTTAATAGCTAATTGAATTGCTGGCAAATAATTTGCTGCATGCTTTTAGGCGAAGTCGAAAAGTGCAAAAATTGTTACAAGCCGCTTTTGTTGCCAGGCAATTGGCTGTTGGGAGAGGTGGGGCCGGGTGGAATGCCGTTATTCGGCTCGCTTATCAACATTGTGAGGCTGTGGCAGACTTTAAGTGATTTTGATTTCAGCGATTTGCCTTTCATATGCAAAGCAGCTGAGTGGGGCGGATACGAAAGGCAGGCACAAAACTGATGACGCAGCAACAACCGCACTTGAGCTGATGCCACTTGATGCCGCTTTGAATCGCAACATTGGGGCGCGCCCGAAAAATGTGCCCGTTTAGCGGTTTATTTTAATGCTAACAGCAATAGCAACAACAGCAGCAACAGCAACAACAACACAAAACAGTTTATGCATTTTCTCGGTGGCAGCACACACAAGCGCCAGGTACAAATTTGCATAGCTTTTTTCCTGGCTGTATGTTTTTGTGAAATGGCGCCACTTTTGGGCGATGTTTACAAATTTGATTTTCGTGTTTGATTTGCAGCTGGGGCGTGAAAAAGGGCACCAATATGTGTATGTATGTAAGCGGTAGAGGTAAGAGGAGGTGGAGGTGGAGGTGGAGGAGGGGGACGACGCACGTGTCTGCGAAATGGAAAGCCAAATGGCAGCCAATGTCTGCTGCCGACTATTTATAGTCTGACCCTAGCTAAATGAAACTGTAAATTAGACACTACATGTTAAGACAAAGAGAGAGAGAGTGGGCGGCGCAGTGGCAGTGGCAGAGAAAGAGGCAAAGGGGCAGAGGACAGGGGACAGACAATGCCAGCGCATAATAATAACTGCAGCTATACAAAAAGAAACTGAACAGGAAAAAAAAGAAGAAAAAAACAGCCAAACATAATCAAAGCGGCGCCTAAAAGCAGCAGCAGCAGCAGCAGCATCAGCAGCAACGACAGCAGCATCAGCAACGACGGCAGCAGCAGCAGCGGCAGCATCTCTGAAAGCAGCGCAGGGGAAATGTCGCCGCATCCGGCAAAGTAAAATGAACGCTGGGCGAAACAAGCGAAATGAACGCGACACGAACGCCACTGCAGGCACGAGCAGAAACGAAGTGTGCACGAGCGCAGCCGAGTCGGCAAAACGAAACGAGTGCAAAGCGTTGGCACAGCAGCAGCAAAGAGAGCTTTTTGGGACAGGAGCAAAGCTCGCTGCTCGTTTGCTCTTACAGACTGCGACTGCGATGCGTGCGCAGGCTGCGCTGCTGCTGCTGCCAGTGATGCTGATGCTGCAGCTGCAAAACTGTTAAAAATATTTCCCCATGACGTTGCTGCTAGCTGCGCTGCCGGGCTTATCTCTGCATCTCTCTATGTGTGTGTGTGTGTGTGTGTGGTCGTGTGTTGGTGTGTGGGTGAGGGGGTGGCTGTCATTGTGCTCTTCAGTTTTCGCGCACTCTTTTCATTTGCGGAGTTTTCCTTTTTGCGTGCGTCTTGCGTTGCTTTTCTTTTTGCATATCCCCACCCGGAAAATTCATCGTGCTCGATGCGACGACGTCGGTATAAAAACGCCCGCAACGCATTTCGTTGCTCATAAGTTGAAATCATTGCGTCCAGTGTGTGTCCTGTGTCCTGTGTGCTGTTCCTGCTCCTGTCTCCACTATCAACATCTCTGGCGAAGCCACCGCAGACGCTAAGTTCGTTGGGAAACACACACGCAGACGCACACGCACCTCCACTAACAATATTTGTTACTGTTCATAAGTGAAAAAATATTGAAAAAAAAATATAAATAAATAAAAAAAGACTACAAAGTATAAAATCGAGAATAGTGCAAATGCATTTAAAGTAACAGTTCAGTAAAAGTCCATAAACAATTTAATATAAAAAACGAATAAGTCAACAAATTAAAGCGAAATGTTTGAAGGAATTTTGAAATTACAATTTTAGTTTGTGTTTAATTTTGTTTTGGTTTTTCTACACACATTCAAAATGGCACCAATATATTTGTATTTTAATTATTCTCCTTTTTTGCTTAGCCTAATTGAACAAAAGTAATTTGCATAATTTGTGGGCCATTATTTATTTACATTTGTTTTTCCGTTTTACACATACATGCATTTCAATTATTGGCACACCTTTAACATAGGCAATTAAAAGGCGCACAATGGCAGAGTAAGGGAGACCCGAACTGAATGTAGTACATGTAATTATACCAGACAAAAAAGCGTTCAACCAATATTTCTGCAATCATAAAAGAGAAACAAAAAAATAATTAAAATGACATTTGACTGCATTTGAACAGCTTTGTTAATTATGCGCGAGAAAATTAAAAAATATTAAAAAAAAACCATATACAAACAATTTATATATATATTAATAAAAACAAAATGCAATTCAATTGAAAATCATTTAACCATGAAAATATGTAAATTATGTAAAATTGATAAATTGTTATAATTGGTGCTGGCAAAGCAGTCGACACAGCTGAGGGCAGTTGAAAGCACAGCTTGAGAGGTAAGCAAATAAATTATATTGAAATTCATTACATAATATCATCAGCTCATAAAACATGTCATTAATTATACATTTCCATGCAAATTGCGAATATATTCACATACACCCACTCAAACAGGGGCTCAACATAAATTAATTTCAGCTCTATTTAGTCAGCCGTTAAAAGCAACTAACTATATTGGGGAATTTGTGTATTTCTGTGTGTGTTTACCTCGTGTTCATTTCATCAGCTGCAATCCATTCCCAAATTAATTGCTTTTCCCAATTACGCACTTAGAAATACGTTTGATCCCAAAACAAGCGGCTTATTATTACAACAGAAGTTAATGACGAATTGTAGTCTTACGTGTCTTAGTTAAAAAAGATCAGACGATCAAAATAGATATATAATTTAACAACAACTGATTCAATTTTCACACTAAACCTAATATTGCTATTTAACGTATTAGACATAATCCGCTTGGAAACTGACGTAAGCTTTTCAAACGCACATTCAATTAAAAGTGCATTCGATTCAACCAGCAATTACATTAAACAAACAAACAAAAATGGCAACAACAATGCAACTAGCAAAACTGATGTTAAATAACACGTCAATTGAAAAGGCAGAATAAAGAGAAGATATTTTCAGTGCAATACAATCAAAATTAACTATGTTGTATTTTTAAAATGTTACGGATCATTTGTTGGCGGATTGAGTGAGTGGCATGAATAATGCAAGTATATGCAACACTTTCAGTTGAACTGCTCATATTCATGAATATTTACACACAGTGGGTATGTGTGTTTGTGTGTGTGTGTGTAATTTATATGGCCAGTCGATTAATTAAATAAAGCAGGCTATCAAAATGCAAGGGTAAAATACATTTTATTCGGAATGTGAGCCAAAAACTGTAATTAACGAACAGATTGCAGCTTGACCGCAAATGGGAGTGTAATAGATCGGAAGAGGGAAAGAGAGAGAGACAGAGAGAGAGGGAGAGAGAGAGTGAAACTAAGTACATATAGATAACCCGTACATACCCTATTTTTACCTATTTCATAGATAGAAGAAAATCCTTGGAAAATTCCAGTGCAGCACTTTGAATTCCAATTAAAAGGAAAATGTGAATAATTGCAGAAAAGCGTTTAGTAATACAGCGTCTCTTTCCCTCTAACACACACACATACACATTCGGTCGTAGATTTAAGCATGTGTGAGAGTGCATTATAGCTTTAACGCAGCTGCAGCAAAAAGCCTTGTTTCAGCTTGGCTTAATTACATTTTAGTTGCCAAGCTGCGCGGCGGTCGAACTAATGCCACACACATGCCACACACCATCCACAGCAATACCATATCACCACTGCGAACAACAACAAAAACGAGCAGAGCTTCTAAGTACTTCTGCACACCCCACCCCAACCCTAACACACACACACACACACACCCATACACACACAGAGCTGCAGTCATGCATCCACGTATCGCACTTGACTGCCATAAGCCTCAACGCGCGCTCTCTGGATGTTGATTTGGCGCCTTTTGCCGACTGAAGACTGAAGACTTCGTTTGCTGCCTGCTGCATTTTCCGCTGACATTTTCGTTTATTTTCCGATTTCCCAGCCATGCCAAATGCCGTTGCAGTGCTTCCGCATATGGCATGCCACCCCATCCATACCTCTGGCTAAATGTGTTACTGTGTTTGGTCTCAAATCAGCTTCCGTCACATGCCAAGCGGCAAAAATAAACAGCGAAGCACTGTAAAATGAAATAACAAAACAGAGCAGTTGACATCTGAGCCAAACGAATTTCAAATACTCTTTCTTCTTAACAATGCAACTAGGCAATACATTAAATTGACAACATTTTAGATGTTAAATTTTAATCTTCTTAATTGTTGCATCCGAGCTAAATGACTGTGATATGCAGGTACGATGCGAGAACGTATTTAATTGGCAGGTTAGATAAGGTTAGACTGTTGTTGGCCAATTCGGTTGCTACAATCAGACTAGAAGGTGGTTCAACCGCAATTTTGGTTGCTCCTAGATCTGCCAACTGAGATGAATCGCCTAGAAAGGACTTCTCTTTCATACTTAGTTCACCTATGATTTCTGTTAAAAACAAAACAGATTTTAAGAAAAACAAATATTATAATCAACCAATCGATTTTATGCTAGCTCGGCTCAGTTAATATAACCATATAAATCGACTGTACTTCAGAGAGCGCTCTAAAACTAAGCTTTATTTGGAATTATTTTGAAATGCTGTCTTCGACTTGATTACAAATGTGAAAAACCTTTCGATAGGGTATGCGAAAGTAGAGCAAGCAAAAAAATAGAAAGTAAGCTCGAGAGAGAGGAGCATTCCTGGACCGCTGTTGGCGCTCGTTAAAGTTTGCCTTCGTCCTGGGCGCTGGCTCCTGCACTGGCAGCGATAAAGTGCAAATTTTGTTAATTATTCGTGTGTTGCTTTCAGTTCTCAGTGCTCAGTTCTCCGCTCAGTTCTCCGGCAGCACACACACACACACACACACACAACCAAACACACAGTTCGCCTCCGACTCGAAACGAGTGCGCAAACTTTTTGGCATAATTGCCACAATTTTTGCAAGGATATGTCTGCCTGGCTCAGTTTTCCATTCCTTTTGGCCTTTTCGGTTCGCCATCAATGGGCACACATTCATACTTGAAGCGCACTTTGGGCGCATTTTAACGAACCGCACAAAGAATTGTCGAATTGTCTGACTTGCCACTGCAAATTGTCAGTTGAAATTACAGGTGTGTGCGAGTGGGCGAGTGTGCGAGTGTGCGAGTGTGTGTTTTGCCACAGCAATTAGACTTAATGCAATTGCGAATCATAAGTATTTAACCAAACACTTTGCGCTGACCAAATATGCCAAGTCAGCGCAAATTTGCACTTTTTACACATTGCAACAGCTGCAAATGGAACGATCTCCACTCTGTTTGCTCATGTGTGTGTGTGTGTGTGTGTGAGTGTGTGTGGCATTCAGAGAATTTACAGTTAGAGTCCTTGTCAACCAGAGCTGACAAGGCTATCCGCTGAGATTTCCGCTTTGTAAATTCATTTGCTGCTCTATTCTCTCTGAGCATGCCACACACACACACACACACTTACACACACACACACACACACACACACAAGCGCACTTCGAAGCTGTGCATAAATTATGCAGTGCAGCGCAGAGTAGCAGAAAATATTAACTGCAACGTGGCAGCCAGTTACAACTAGCTAACAGTAACTACTACCCAAACCACCCAATTTCTGCTTCCTGCGTTAGATTCCCTGACCAGGTGGCAGCCAAACAAACCGCACACCGTGTGGCAAGCTCTGTGGTTGCAGTCAGCATTGCTCACTGCTTCTATGCCCTGCCAAAGCGCACTTCAACATTGTAAAGCGCTTTGTCGTCACTGCACAAGTAATCGTTAATCAGCAAACATTATTGCACAATCTGTTATTGATTTAACAGAACTTCTTAATCTGTTTAATATACTATATAGACTACAATAGAAGGAAGATGATCAATTATATTTTAATTTACTACTACTTATCTGATGTTTAACTCTTTGATGGGATTCATACTGATTGCTATTCAAAAGAGAGATAGAGATATAGATAGATACTCAACCATTTAAAACTAATTAGAAAATTAATTACAAATTTATTATTAATAATTATGTGTTATATTTGTGTTAAAAATATTTTACAACCCGCACATAGATCATTTTTAGAGGATGATTTAACATACAAGTTCATAGTTTTTGGAAAGGTAATTTTATTCATCATGAAATAAGAACGTGTTTTTTGTAATAGATACTTATAAGGATAATGCATAGTGCATAAATAGTTCAGTGTGCTATGGCAAGTTGTATTTTTCCAGCTCGCAGTTTTCCCTACGTGTGTGTGTGTTTTTGTGTGTAGGTGTGTATGTGTGCGTGTGTGGTGTGTGTGTGTGTAGGTGCGTGTGTGTACATAGCAACTACTTTTCCGAGCTGATACAGCAATTTATTTCGCTAGTCAGTCGCTAGCTTTGCATGCATACTTGCAGGCACACACACACACCACAGAACACATAAAAATAGAATCTTACACACACACACACACGCACACACAGAAACACAGACAGATACACACACACAAATTTACAGCGATATAAGCGACTTAGCAAAGTGGTTTTTGGCTTGGCTTTTGGCTTTGCATTTGACATTTCCTGGGCCAACACACAAAGTTTGCCAATTTATATATAAGAAATGCGACGCGAACCAGAAATGAGTTGAGTTGAGTTGTGTTGCGTTGAGTTTAGTTGATTTGAGCGATAACGCTGAGACAAGATGAGATTGGCTGGAATGAAGCCAGACAGATTCACGCTAAATTGAGGTTAATATATACTTTATCCTGGAACTGGGGCAGACAAACGTCTTTACTCAAAATATGTCGAATATATTTCATTAGGACATCTAAGTGGCTGATGAACAACAATGAATTCGATATGTGTTGAGTGTGATTTAGATAGCAAAATAATGACAATTGATGTCATTTGCTTTTCCTGATTTTGGAGTTATCAAAACCGATCCCATGGATCAGATCTTGAACCCTTGCAGACAATTTTATGGTTCCAATTCGAACCAGAATTTTGTATATTTTTATTTGAATACACCTTGCTATTTATGAATAATGAAGCTTAATTTGTTCAGCTTGCTGTGGAGCTTACTTAATTAGTATATATCAATTTAAGCAAGACTTTTGCTAAATTAGCGTTGATTTTGACCAGCACAAAACACAAGTTTTTTTAAATTATAATATTGCGAAAGCATTGATTGCAAGAGTATCCTTGAAGTGCCTAGTAAGTATATGAGATTAATACTCAATAATTTAAATGGCATCAAAACGCAAAGTACAACCATAAATTCAGCATTGCTGATAGGATTCAACTAATTTTGCATTTATGTGGAATATTTTACTGTGCCCTGTCTCTCCACATCTTTTCGGTCTGTTTGTGTTTCGTTGGATGCCTGGCACTCAGTCTTGAGTGTCCTGCCATGCTGGATATGTAAATTGCATTTTCTAGCAGGTCTCTCTGCGATGCAGCTGCCTGACAGCCTGGCTGTGTTTGAGTGTTTATGTGTTATTATTTCAAATATACGACTACCAATGCTACTCAAAATGGATATATGAGTGCGGATGAATGAGTTTTGTTAGTTGCATACAGAGTTGAATGTGCTTGCAGATACTTAGACACTTGTCTCCCTCTAACAGCTATTTAGCTATTATTTTGTGTAATTCTTTGTGTCCTTGTAGCAAAGCGAACTCATTAGCAAATATTTTGCCATCATTTTCTGTCTTTATTTTCTCGCCCCTCCCCCACCTGCACAATAACAATAACAATAACAATAACAATAACAATAACAATTGCAACAACAACAGGAAAGAAATTTGTGTAAGCCCAGAAGAAAAGTGCGCTATAAGCAGCTAACAAAGCTAACAACTTTTGGCATGGCCAACGCGAAAATGCCAGCCATTACAACAGGGTTATTTTGAGGCTAAGCACCAGCCACACCCCTTACCAATGCTCCAGCCGCTGGCGCTGTTCAACAAGCCATAATAAAGTAAACTTGGCTTACTGCTCAAGTGCAATGGCAATTGTATTCGTACTGCTACTTGGTATAAATACAGTGCCTGTCAGACGGCATTGCTGACTCGCGCTGCCAGTCGAGCGCTCCATTTTATAAGCAACTGTAAGCAACGTTAAGTAATGCACAATACCACGCCCAGTCCACCCATCCGCCCTGTCCTTCATTTTCACAATTAGAAACAGCACAGCAAAAAAAAAAAAAAAAGATGAAAAAAAAGCCAACCGAAAATTTTGTTGCGCAACTTCACCAAAATGTTTAACTTATTCAGCGCAACTTTTGTTTTTGTCCAGCTAAAGAATGCTGCCTCAAAAACGCTATATGCTACACTGCACTACACTACACTACACTACACTACACTACACTTTTTCCTTTAATATATATACATATAAAAAATTGTTTATTTTTTTGTTTGTTTTTTTTTTTTTGACGGCTCTTGACGACGTCGTCGTCGTCGTCGTCGTCGTCGAGCTTGTTGAGTGCGAGTACTCAACGTAGTCGCTGCAGCATGCTTGGAATTTGCTTTGCTTTCAGCTTTACTTTCTTTATCCTCTCGACATCTCCACTGCCTCTGCCTCTGCCTCTGCCTCTGCCTCTGTCTCTGCCCCTGTCTCTGTCTCTGTCTATGTCTCTTTGGCGTTTTTCTCGGCTCTTTGCTTTTTTTCGGGTGTACTTATAAGTGCACCTTATTTCTTTCATTTTTGCATTATAGAAGGTAGGAATTAATGCATATAGCTTCAGCTAGCTGAATGGCATTCCTCAAGGACAGGCGGCAGATGGAGCAACCAGGGGCGAGCGGAATTGGTCCTTTCGTCGTGACTATCCTCGAAATTGTGGCGCCTTGAATACAGCTGGAAAGTGTCTACAGCCAGTTTTCGGACTTTTTGTTTTATGGTTAAAGTTATGAGTTTTAAGTGAAACGACAATCCAAAATAAAGCAGCTCAAATTAACAAAAAATACATTCATTTGAAATACATTTAACATGCACGCCGCAACTTATGTTTTAAGTAATAATTGCCTTAGCATGTTTTTAAAAAGATTTAATTCCAGATATATAAAAAGTAATGCAAAAGAAATCCCTTTTTTTTATAATCGAGAAATATGAGCAAGAAATGTTTTGCTTTTAAAGTTTGCTTACAGTGGAAAAAGAAAAAATAGTAAAATCAAAATGCAAAGCAATATATCAAGAATCTTTCAAGCCATTTTGAAATGCCTCAGAATGTGTCTGGAGGCATGTCCAACTAATACGTGTTTAGAGCACAGTTCAGTGCATTTTCCGTGCCCCGGAAAAATGCTACGTATTTTCCGCTGCAAAATCAACATATTGCTTATCACTTTAAGCAATCGCAAATCGTTTCGCTTTGCATAATGGCATTGGAAAAATTATTCAGCTATTTTCCAAATTTGCACAAACTTTATCAAGCCGAATCCTGTGATGTCCTTGCGGCGGACAGACCAAAGTTGTGCCAGCCATGTCATTTGCATAGTTTTGCAAGCGCATCCATTGGTTCAAGGATTACGGGGTAGGATAAGAAAAAAGGGGGGATAGGATGGAGTAGTATGCTGGGGTTGCTGTTCGCCGGATGCTGTTGCTGTTGTCAACAAATCTTTTGTGTGCCTATTGGCAATATGTATTCGAGCTGTCGAATCTCAATTTGAGAGGTTGAAATTCAATTGTCAAACTATAAAGATATCACAGGCTTTCCACTTGACTACGCTGTGCAAACTTGCCAGCAAACAACACACAAAAATTGTTGGCTTACTTTATTATGGCCTAAACAAATTGCTTAGGCTATTAATGCGCCTCAATGGCATGCAAAGATATCTCTGACAGTGTGTGTGTGTGTATTAGCTGACAAATTAGTAGCTAGGAAGAGTTACACTTACTAGATTTATGGCCAAGACGGAAAACAACAACGGAATGTGGGTCGTCGCAGGCTGACAATGTAGCAAAATGTGCAACCTACTTTTCAATTACACTGAGAAAGCAATATTTTCAATACAGGTGGAAACGTGACAGCTTTCAAAAGGTTTCAATCTAGATTTTGCAGCGATAACATTTACTGTTTGCATTACATTACATTACATTATATCGAACGTGCGTCTCAGATTTAAACACAAGTAGTTTTTCAATATTAAATTAAACGAATTTCGAGCACAGAATTAAGAAATTATCAGAGTTGAATCTAGTTGTAGTTGTTTGTTTTCAAAACTCCTGAACCTTAGACAATAAGGGATGGCATTAGGCTCTCTTTCTCTTTGTGTAACATATCCATATTCATTTAAACTATTTTTTACCTTCTAAATTGTGTTTTGCAAAAAGCCAAATTGATAAAGTTCGTGTTGCTTTTGTGTTTTGGATTACCTTTGAGATACGCATTTTGTTGGCTCAGTGTACAAGGTGCAGCCACAACTTGCAGCATCTGAGGATAATGGACCCGTTGCCCCAAGTGGCTGAGTGTATTTAGGTGAATTACAGATGCTTTTTCACACACACTCGCACACACCTGAGCCGCCACACCTCTTCAGCCTGCCCCTGAGTGCAGTGAGTGAAGTGAGCTGCAGCTGCGGCAAAGTGGGCGAAGGCCTCCCGTGCACATGTCCAAAGACGGGCGCCTTTTATGCCATTGTCTGCATTCAGCAGAAGCATCTCCGAGATGTACATAATATTGTGTGTAGGAGCCACTCAATGCCAAGCCATGCTGCATGCCTGCAACATGCCCAATGTGTGTGCGACAGTGGGCTACTCCAAGCCAGGGGCGTGTGCTGGCTGCTGGCTGCTAGCTGCACCATTTTCATAATTTGCACAAATTTTTGCTGCTAATTAGTTTTACCTTTTAGTTGGTAAATCAGCTGCATAAGCTAACTTCAGCTAATTGCATAATAAACTGAAATAGAAATAGAAATACGACTGTTGCTGCTGCTGCTGCTCGCCTTATTTAATTAGACTGCCTGTAAATGTAAATGATAACATTGTCTTGCCCTGGAAACAGTGTGCTGCGTTGCCGTTGCGAATCTGGAAAGGTCTTTCCGTTGCCAGTTTCCTTGGCCTCCTCAACCCGTTTCCGTTTCCGGCCCCTTTTAAATATTAACCCACTAATGCTGCGAGTTGGCTGCTCCTGATTCATTTAGCGTCACGTTAACCCATTAAGCACACGATACAGTTGCGGTCTTCGCTCAATGTGGTTTTTGTTGCTTGTTGTTGGTATAAATGCACAGAAAGCTTAGCATAAATGAGGACAACGCCGCCGCTGCCAGCGTGTCCGGTTACAAAGCTCATTAGCGCAGCAAGCAGCAAGCAGCCAGCACCAAAACGGTATCTAGCGTGTCCGCAGCGCCACCGGAAATACTAGAACACTACACAGCATGGCAATACACTAAGCTACACCGGCGGAAGGTTTCAAATACATATACATATCGGTTTAAATTTATCAAAAAAATGATTCCAAAATATGATTGATAAGTTCCCAATGTACTTGAAATAGGTTAGATAAATGCTCAAGGTAAGCTTGTCAGTGGTCCGATTGAAAGTAAATATTAATAAATTATAGTAGCAGAAGAAGAATGATAGAAGAGAAGGGATATAATACATATTCAAATACCTAAAGACTCAATTGTAACCCAAATCTCATTATAGAAAGGAAGACTCAGAAAAGTATACGCTTTTAATCAACTGATATGATTTATTTACAAAGATTGCCTCAACAGCACTTGCTGATGACTTTTGTAATTCTCAAAGTAAATAATTGGCAAAACACTTTTGAATAGTTACTGATAACTTTACTTAGTAATACGATTATTTGGAGTCCTCCTATGCAGCATTCACTTAACTTTTGGCAGCAAACTCACTTACAGATTGATGCCGTTCATCTTCAAGCTGTGCTGGCAAAGTTTGCACAGTTGCAGGTAGATCAGCACCAGCTGACAGCTGAAAAGAACTTCAAAACTGTGGGTGCGTAAGTGTGTTTTAGCAATTTCCGTTGCCATTTATAAGCATAATTAAAGAAAACTCTGGTAAAATTAATTTAACTTGAAATTTAACATCAACAACAACATCAACAAAAACCCGAACATCATGCAAAACTTTTGGGCATGAATACAAATCCACAGTTACAGAAAAAAAAAAAAAAGTAAAAAAACAGATGGAAAAAGAAGAAATGTTTACTCAAGCCAAACAATAAACAATCAAGATGAATTGAGGCGAGATGGGAAGGGAGAGTGGTAGCTGGGTAAGGGGGGAAGGGCAGAGGAGGCGTGTTTGTAAGTGGACGCCATGCAATTGGCAACTTTTTAATCAAGTTGCGAATGCAAAGTGGTGCATGACTTTGGCCAACTAATTGGCCAGTTTGAGGCGCTAATAATATGTATGCGAGTGTGTGTCCTGCGAAATTACAAAGCAGCCGACAGCTGACGTCACAGATTCAATTTGTCAGCTTGTTAACTGTGTATTGTGGATGTGGCAGTGTGGGTTGGCGCGGGCGGTGGCGCGGGCGTGTCTAAGAAATGATGTGACTTTTAACGCCTGCCAGCCTTGCCAACTTGCCAGCCTGCCCGGCTGACTTGCCAGACTTGCAGTTTGAGCTTAATTAAAAAGCTTGTAGCATTAAGCGCCGTCGTTGTCCTGACGTACCAAAAAGTAGTTGTTAAGTTCGATTTATAACGCGTCTGCTCTGCGGTTCGCTGTCTCCAAAGTGCAAAGCGCTGTCTTTTTTTTTCGTCGCTCCGCCAGCTACCCGCTCCATCAGCTGTCTCGCCTCCAGTCAGGGATGAGCCCCGCGTATGGCAAACACTTAGTTGCCAACAAACTCACAACTCACCGTCTGCCCACAGCCCATCCCTCGAACGATCCCTCGTTCAACGTCTAATTGAGTTGTACAAGGCTACTACTAATTGCATTCGATGCTTGCCGCTTCAGTTGAGGCGGCGTTGATATAATTAAATTTTATTGCAACGTCGAGGACAACGACATCGTTTGGCGACAAGGTGTGTGCGTCGAGTTGCAGACTTCAGGCTTTAGCAATTTATGGCCAAGATTTTGCTATTTTAATTAAAAATTTTATTGCCAAATCAGGCCAGTTATTTAACTAACACAAACTGTTCTGTTAGTTTCAGCTTTATGTCTGATTTTGCACTGACCACCAAACTTCATACACATCTAGCGGTTTAGTAAAATGCCAGTTACAACTTTTAGTGTTTTCTCGCACAATGTTCGTTAAACAATCTGTAGAAATTAAATGGTTATAAAAAAGTTGACAAAACACGACTGTGACTGAAAAGTGTTTTATTGCACAACCAGTGATAATTTAATTCAATTTTAATAAAACAAAAGTGCGATGGTCAAAAAACATAACTTTGACTTTATTTTTATTAGTTATTATTGGCTGACCGCTGTTTTCTTGCGAAGCTATGGGCTATTGATATAATTTTAGTTGAAATTGAATGATTTTATTTTGTGGTAAAAACATAACTTTAACTTTAGTTTTGTTATTTATTACTGACATACAACATTTCATTCAAACTAGTTTCATTTTAACAATTGACAACACAAACATTATTTTTTTTATTTATTGTTACACAAAAGAAGAAAAAATCTCAGAAAAGGCCATGAAACAGAACAGCGACTGCAGCAAGTGCAGCAGCAGCGTGCTTAAGCCGGAAGTAGTTTTGGAGGAACTGTGCGCCTTTTGCCTGGATCGCATACGTGATCCTGTGCAGCTGCACTGCCTGCACCAGTTCTGCAGGAGCTGCCTGGCACTGTATCGCGAGGAGCGCCATTGGCAGGCCAAACGCTGTCCGCTCTGCCGGCGCAGCTTGGAGCTGAACTCAAGCCACGTGCGGATCGAGGCTGACTGCAAGGGAGTAAGTTCGTGCCACGGTTGACGCTGCTTCTACATGACTCTTATCCATAGAGCTGGCGCCTGAAATTACTGCTGTTGCTCGCACTACTGCTGTTAAGTTTGGGGACATTTTTTCTGCTGCTGATCTACTGGTAGTCGTCGATTTGGTAGATTAAAACTCAACACCATCCCGGCTGTTTCCGACCTGCTCACATAAGATGCAGCTATACATATGTATATCGCTCCATGTAGTCATACATGTACAATGTGTACTTACAACTTTCGTCAAAGCTCGAAATCATTGTTTGCAAAAGTAAAAAAGAAACGTATTTCGTTGTTCTATATATATATACATATATATTCATAGAACAGTATCTGCATCTGCATCTTATTTCAATTACAACTTTTCTACTTTCCTGCAGCTAATTAAAAAGATAAACCAAATGAAATATTCTTGAACATGGTCGCTTTTGTCGCCTGCCAGCGGGCACATTGTGCGTCAAGGTTTTCTTTGTGTGTTGCTCTTAAAAGTGACTTTAAATGTTGGCTTTATCCGCCTGCATATATTTGCACAATCGAATTGCGGCGCCACAGCTGCACTTTGCTCCCTTTTTAATTGCACACTTTGCGGCATGGTTTATGTGTGTTGCTTTTCATACGCCACGTTGGCCGTCTGCGCATCGAAATGCGAATGCGACTGCGATTGCGAATGCATTTTAATGCAATTTTCTACATGAATAAATCCATCAAATTGCGTTATGGCAGATGTGCAACAAATTTTTATAAAATATTGTTACAATATACCAACAAATAAATCTAAACAATAATCGAAAGAGATGCAGCGGAAAACATTTGCATGCCAGCTTTATGCTTGATGATATCCTGTAATAAGAAGAGATTATAACCTGAGAGAGATCGTTAGACGGACATATATAGTGACCTTTTTTCGATTGTACAAAGAAATATGACAGAAAAAAAACAGCAACTGATACTTTTGCAGTTACCAAGCATATCAAGCCCCTTGACGACCATTTCGATAAGTATCGTTGTTGGCGCTGTTCGTGTATTTATTTGCAGCAGTAAATCAAAATCGCCAAAAAATGAAAAAAGAGAAGAAACCATAAAACAAGCTGGCAACTTTAAAGCGCAACATTTGCAATAAAATGAGTGATGAAAAAATCGAGGAGAACGCAAAAAAATGCAGCCACAAAATGAATTTGAAAATGATTTTGAGCCGCGTGTTGTTCATATGAATGTGAATGTGAATGTGGGTCTGTTGTCATATTTGTGCAGTGTTTGTTGACTCTGTGGCCATAATATCGGCCCAGTGAGCACCAGCCACCTTACCACTTTGCCCACTGAGCTGCAGCAGTTATAGTTGCAGTTGCAGTTAGTTGGAGAGTTGCTGCCACAACCATATGCCCCAAAACGAAACAATATGCCAAAAGTGTGGTGAACGCTTTTCGATTTTGTTATTTTGATAGCTCGCTCAGCCTCTGGTTGTGGCTGCCTTCATTGTTGCTGTTGTTGTTCTTCTTCTTGTTGTTGTTGTTGTTGTGGCAGTTGCTGTTATTGGCAAAATACCATTTACTATTGCCGCTGGTTGCTGGTGTTCGGCATTTGTGCCGGTTGCATAGATTTTGATAGCCAGATATGAACACCTGAGCATGTTCCAAAATATTTACGCTTTGCATGCCAAGTAGCCAAGAACTCAGCAGAAAATCAAGTCTCACAGATGAGCACATGAAACTGCACCAAGCAAATAGTTTTCACTATTTTGCTTCCATGAATAATATGCATCCAATTTCCAATTTTCACGAAAGGTTTGCAAAAGCAAATTGTCTATATTAATATATACAAACATACAAATATTTAAATCACTTTGCATTAATCAGCATATAAATATGATAATGTTTTAAATATGTAGTTTATTTATATGAATATTCAAATATAATTGGTAAATGATTATTGAATTAATTTCAACTTATTTAATTTTGGTTGAATTCAATTTAATTTTATAGTCGAAAGTCAATTTGAAATAATTCACGGAAAACAAAAGTGCAACAATGGAATTTGGTAATATAACTTTGGGGCTAGTTGAGTTTAGTCACTAAAGCAATTTGGCAGGCACATGCAATATGCAGAAGATGAGAGAGAACTGGGAGACAGTTACGACAGTTGTGACATTTGGGACACTGGGAGGCACTTCTAATCCCAGAACCAGGCTTTGAGTTGCACAAAAGTCGCAGTCACAGCCACTTCCGCCTCGAACAGGATATGAAACGGCGATTTTGTGTGCACCATTTGTCCGATTTGTGGACCATTTTCGTTTTAACTCTGCTTTTTTGGCTTTTTGGTTGTTTTCTGTTTTTGGCTTTTTGCTGGTACGCTTTTCTGGGTTTGTTGTTTGGCTTTTATGCGGCGCCTGTCGTCAGGCAAATTGAAATGTTTGCGGGGCTTGCAACAACGAGTCGCATACCGCCGCACCCCCTTTTTGTTGTATGTGTGTGTGTGTTTTTTTTGTTGTTTGCTGTCGATCTTTGACACCCTGTATTCGCAAGGTTTTTTGTCTTCGTTTTATATTTTGATGCGCATTTAAAATGACTTGAAAAGTGTCCTCTGTTTGCTGCACAATAAATGGCTGTAAATGCATTTTGTTGCCTTGGTGGTTTGCCTGATTAATTTTTACAAGTGCTACGTGGCCAGCAGATGTGCCCAGCACCTGAGCCACGCCCCTTCGGTTACCATTCATGGTCTTATCGCTGCTGCAGCGACGGTGTCCAGTGTCCTTTAACGTCCTGTGTCAGGGCCACAATTTCATCGATAGCAAAAGCAAACTTTTGCCACACACACACACACACACACACACACACACACACACACACACTCACACACACACACACATTAAGGACACGGAGCCTTTGCCTTGGCTCATTGCCAATGCATTGTGCGCGATTATTTTGCCGTTTATTTTGAGCGCGCTTCTTTTGCTCGTGTGCCAGGCTTGTTGTGCTTGTGTGTGTGTGTGTGTGGCGGGTGGTTGTGTGATATTCCATATTACATTTTTGTCACTTTGCCATATCTATCGTCGGCACCAAATTGGCTGCTTTTCAACACAGAGCGAGAGCTGCAACATCTGTTTTAGGGCTTGCATATCCTTAGCATATCCTTGCCCCCAAATTGCATTGCTCTGCCGCAACACCCCGCTTATGTACTTCTTATTGTTGTTCTCGTTGTTGTTGCTCTATGTTTCCCGCAAAAGAGCCAAAATCCTATTCATTATGTCACCAACAACAGCAACAACTTTTGTACCCAGTTGTATCGCAGTGCCAGCAACCAAGAGATTTGCCATTTTACATTTGCTGCCAGAGGGGGTTTTTACTAAGAGAAAGGGACAGAAAGAGAGACAGAGAGAGAGAGGGAGGAAGGAGAAGAGGACTTTCATTAAATGAGCCACAACCGTCGCCTTCTGCCGCATCAAATTACCAATTTATTTTCTTGGCTTGTTTGCCAGGCGCTGCTTTTTGGCAACGTTTGCTGGCCAAGATACGAACGATGCAGCTGATAAATTCGTGTACAGTTTTTTGTAGCTAACCCCCTCGGACGATGCGCCCCTGCTCTTGTCAAAAAGGTGCAAAATTGCCTTTGCACATTTGAATGATATAATTAATTAGTCAAACAGTCGCACAGCTGTAAAGCACACACAGCGATTTATATACAGTTGTGACCACATGTTTAGATACATCTTTAAATTATGCCACTCTAAAATATAATGACACATATATTACCAGCTCATCAAAATCATTGATTACAAGTGCAGCCAAGAATTAAGGTAATATTTCTGTTTATTTTATTACTTTTTATTTGGATTCATTTATCAGCTTTTCAAAAGATGTGCAAAATATTTTGTACATTTTTTAGTTGGTGATTTTATCTAGTTGAAATCCTTTTAAACTTATCTAGTTTTTCCAATTTGAGGTAGTCTCGAGAATAGCCGTTAGACTTTTGAACTTTTGAATACATATTTGTGCTTTCCAATATCGATTTTAATATATGACTATTAACTCTTAATTATGCCACTCTATTAGCCGAAAATAACTTATTTGTAGGTATATTTATTAGCTATTTTCCCTGTAAGCTTACGGGTTATGCTCTGCCCGAAATAAGGTACATAAGGGATGCTTATGTAAGTGCTGCATTATTGTCTGGTTGAGGGTTTCTATGTCTTCCAAGCTTTAGACATGCCCCCTAAGATATTGCAACTTCTTCAAGCTAATGCCGATATTGTTTACTTTGAGGATTCCTCTTAATTGTCACAAAATGTGCAGCTTGCCCAACTGATTATACCCAGTTTAGTTAGCTGAATTTTTAATCTACAGTGTCCGGTCAAGAGACCGGTAAGAACGGTATTCTAAGCTTGTTCTTCCCCATGGATATTAGTTGCTTGAATCGTTTCTGCCATACTATTTAGTCAAGCAGAAGGGAGCATACTTAATTATGTGGCCGGCACTATTTATATGCAGTGTCACGTGTGTGTCCCTGCTGCACTAAGTTTTGCACTGATTGGCCGGGCTCTGGTTGCGAGGCGACGACCTCTGGCTGCTTGTCAAAGATTAAGCAAACTAACCTAGAGCAAACAAACAAACAAACAAACAAACATGCAGGCAGGCGGGCAGGCGGGCAGGCTATAAGGCTGGGGGAGAGAACGACTCACACACACACACAACACACACACACACACACACAGACAGAAGGGGCGCAGAGGGCAATTTGCAGTGGAGAATATGCAGGCGTTGCATTTAGTGCGCTATAAATTCAATTTTAATTTAGTAAATGTGTTTGTTGTCTCTCACGCAGTGACAAAAGGCGACCGCCATGTGCATGTCCCCATGTCCTGACCATGTCCGTGTCTATGTCCGTGTCTGTGTCCGTGTCTGTGTCCGTATCAGTGTCCATCTCCATCGCCAGTGCCATGTCCATGTCCGTGTCCGTGTCCTGTGCGTGAAAGAGACAAATGCCTGCAGAAGATGAATGATGCAATTGTCTAGCTTCAACATGGCTTCAGTTTTGAGATGAATCTCTTTCACTTGAAGCATGCATTAATTGCTTCGCATTCGATAAAACACCCCAAATGACACAAGCTGCAAGTGCCACTCGAGCATCAGATTAATCTTCTGGACTTATGGCTATGGCGACTGGAATAGCGTTAAGTTATTTGTGTGTCGGTTGCGCATTTAGATTTGAGTGGCTTTTCATTTACTCAATGCGAATAAGTGCGTTTGAGGCTTGCAAAGCTACTAAAGTTCAGTTGATTTATTATGAATTGAAAAAGGCTTCTAAGGAAGCATTTAATATGAACTTTTTAGTATTATTGTCAACGTATGCGTTACATCAAAACCAAACTCTCCAAACTCTCTTCATACTGAAGCCATTAAATATTGTTAAAAAGCATCAACAGACAGAAGGTAGAGAAGTATATATATCCTTATCAGGATCGACAGCCGAGTTTAAATTTTGTATATAAGTTCTCGTATACCACTCGAAGATCAAACTTATTTTATTTTATATATATTGATTTCCAATAGCAATACAATTCTTCATAAAGATTAAGAGCACTTCCAGCCATGCTAAAATTTGAGTGTTTAAAACGTTTAAAGGGAAATTCGAGCTCACTCGACTACAGCGTTCTTACTTGTTAATACATTATATATTGACTTAGCTTCGTTGTTTTTATTCGGTACCCTTTAAATTTCTTTTATTTTTACTTATTTTAAGAATATTTTTGAAGTCATCCCAATCAATTTTGTTAAAGTCTTTGTATTGTTTGTTTTTAATAATGAAAAGCATAATAGAAGATCAAATACTCAATACAAATAATTCAATTAATCAAATATTCATATTGATTGCGTTTAAATATTGTGTTTGGCAGCTGTGAAACTGTGTTTAACAGTTCTTTGGACAAGCTTTCAAAGCTTTCATATTTATTTAAAGTGCCGTATTCATTACAGACCAAGTCATCAGTCATGGTTTTTTCATTCTACATATTAGTTCGGTCAATCATAGTTTAATTGGTTTAAATTGCAAATAAATTGTTTACAATTGTTGCTGCTGTCAGCTATTTGAGTTTTCAGTTATGCAAATTTGTAGACAGCAGCTTGTGATTTTTGGCCAAATTAAACGCATAATACGCCACCTTATCCGGTTACAAATACCACTACTATGACTGCTCTGTGTGTGTCCGTGTTTGTGATTGTGTTTGTGATTGCTTGATGGCTTTTGTGGTTATCATGATTTGTTTTTGCGGCTGCAATTGCAGCTGGTTGAATTTTGTGACCGCACAATTTCCTGTCATTAGGGTCAACCAGTTGTTGTCTGGGAAATCCAAATTTGGGTGCCCCATCAAGCTCCTCAAAGCAGCCGATTGGCTTATTAATTGCATTTTTTGTGCGTGTGTGTGTGTGTGTGTGTGTGTGTAACAACTGTTTAGATCTGCTAACAGTATGTTGACAGAATAGCTGGATATCAAGGACATTGTGTATTTATGAAATTATGCTTGTGTATTGCACATTAACCTAGTTACATACGCACTCAACACACACGCACACACACACACACAGATGTATCCATTTGGGCTCATTAGCTGGCGCTGCTCATCAACTGTGTGGGTAATGGGTTAAGGGGCACGAGGGTTGAAGGTTGCAGCAAAGTTTGCCGGATGTCGTTTAATTATGTTTCGCTGTCCTTTTCGAGGGAGTTACCATGTTGATGTTGATGTTGATATATGTGAGCTGTTGCTTGCAGTTGCTGTTGTTGTTGATGTTGCTGTTGATGTTGCTGTCATTGTTGCTGGCAAAATCAACGTGCAAACTCATCAAACATGCAGCGGAATTGGTCCCATTGGGCACACAGTTTTGTTGCCGAGTCGTCAAAAGTGCTGGCCATAAAATATCCAATTAGATTTTCGGCCACAGCAGATTTCACTGGCACGTAGGTGTAACAACTGCAGCCCAAGTGTGCGTATGTGTCAATCAATTTTTAATGAGTTTGAAATTGTTTGGCTTGTTTGCGCAACAAACAGCGGCAACAATGCAGCACAACTGCGAAATCTAATTAATGCGCTGGACAAAACCCCCTAAAACTGCTGGAAAAGTATGCTACATTTTTGTTTAAGCTGTAATTTGAGCTTCTTGGGGCTTGTGGCTGAAAAGTTGTAGAACCAAAAATAGACCAGACCAACAACTGCAACAGGTTTAGAAGTTCAACTTTTGCATTGGCTACTCACCAATGGGTCTGTTTCACAGCTTTATATATATATATATATATATATATTAGTCTTCAGTTAATTGGATATGGCACATAATACACAATTACGCAGCACTGGACAACAGTGTTAGACAACACTGATGCGTGCCTGTGCCTGCTGAAATTTGTGGCTGGCGTCGGCAGCCATTCAATTAACCAACAACTGGCCAACTGTCTGGCATATTAAGTGCGCAGTTGTCTTAATTGCTAACTTGGCTAACATAAGCAGCCAGGGAAATCGAAAGGAAAAAAAGAGTCCGACCGTTTGTCGAGCATCCTTTGCAAAGGCACAGCAGGTGGCCCAACTGGCACTGGCTCGACAATTTTAATGCCCGCCTAACCCCGTGCGCATTGTAAACATCATTAGCCAATATTATATGCATTAAATTTTATGCCGGAACGTGAAAAAGACAGACGGAGTGGAGAAACGTTCTCGTTTCATTTTGCCCGCTGCCAGCAGAGAGAAAACTTTTTCTTACCTTGCCTTAGTTAAAAATGTAAACATCAGTTGTGGCTTAATGCGGCGACGGCGACGGCGACGGTGGCGGCTGCTGATGCTGCTCCTTGTTTTGATGGTGTGGACTGTGGTTCACCTGGAGGCACAAGCATCGCAGCAACCACACACCGGTACCCACAGTGCTTGGCATACAAATTGTCTAATCCCACATAGTTCTTGCCACCTTCGCTGGCGTAAAACTTTGTCAAGGACTTGCTCTCTCTTTCTCGCTCTCTCTCCCTCTCTCTCTCTCTCTCTCTCTTGTGTTTTGTTTGTGCCATCCAAATTTTAAGCCACTTGACCAATTCTCTGCCGCTTTGCATAAGCCAGCATCTGGCTGCATATTTGAAACAAATGTGCAAAGTTTAAATTGTTTTCAAAATACATTTTTTGCACACAATCGCACATGGAAAAAAGACAACAAAAAAAAACGGCAACGAGGGTCGTTAAGTAAGTTGATTGTTTATTTACCATGCAAATAATGGAGACTTGTTTTTAATTACAACACACAATTGCTATTTGCATTATCTAAATTCATGAAATGATTGCAGCTTAAGCAAATTAATATGTTTTAGTGAAAATCCCTTTAGTACGTGGTCCAAAATGCTCCTATAAAATGTATTAATAAAAACTTTCTTAGCTAAATTATTTAGCTAACAAATAATTGAAAAAGTTGAAATGTTTGTAAAGTTTGAGATGCTTCAAGACAATGTAATCTGTTCTTCTAACATGCTCTTAAATAGTAGGAGCTAATAAAAAGTTTTGCTAAAATGTGTACATTTTCGAGGCGACTCACAGCTTGAGTGCAGTTAAAGGTTGAATAGTGATGTTAAAAATATAGCAATAATATTTAGGGGCTGTTTACTAAATGCGCCGCCCTCGCAATCGCCATGGATTGCATTTTAAGTGAGCTACGTAAATGTTGTTGTATACAATTCACAATTCACAATTCACAATTCATTTCATTTTAGTTCATTTCATTATGTTGCCTTCCACTGTGATTCGTTGCGTTTCATTTTATTTCATTTCATTTGGTTTGGTTTGGTTTTGTTTATTTATTTTGCCCGAGTGGCTGCCGCTGGGCGCAAAGTGTATTAAAGTTTGCTAATGATGTCAGTTATGTTTTGCCTTGGCTTCGCACACAAAATTCATTTATTTAAAACTTTGGCACTTTGGGGCATTTAACATGGGCCCAGCTTGTCTGAGAGAGAGAGAAACGAAGAGGGAGATAGAGATAGAGAGGGAGAGAGATACACACACACAGTCACACACACATGGAATGGGCGAAAATTTATTATTGCTTGTCAGATATTTTTTAATTAATTATGCCTTGGCAAAAAATGCGCCGCGCGCAAAAGTATGCTATAGTTTTTTTACGCGACTCCTTCCCGTTTTTCACCATGCCAAAGACTATTGTGACTATGTGAGCACACCGCCCCCAGTCCCCGCCCCTCAACCCACCCCTCTGGCCCACCTTGCCAGTCGTGTTTTTAATTAGAGGCAACCACAAAAGATTTTTGTCAACGACAGCGCTTCGCTTATTATCCAAGTATTTTTGTGAATGCCACTTCGTCGCAAATTGTTTAACCCACTTTAACAGACACACACACACACAGACACACACACACACAAATGGGCACAGTAACGTTCTCAAGAGCTAATCCAAAATATGATATCCTCTTTATGTACTCTACAGTCGAATGCACAACGTGATAGCGCCATTTTCAGTCTGCCACTGCTGCTGCTGCTCCTTTTGGCCGTGTTGTTGGATAATTAAAAAAAGCATTGCCTGAATGAGATGGGTAAGTTTTACTTGGCTGCCGTTATACTTTTTATTCTTTAGCCGTATTTGCACAACTTTTGACATAATTTCCGTGTGCACCCTGCCCAGCCATGTTGCAGGTGTGTTGCTCTATATACACACACACACAGAGACAAAGCTGTTTTCACCAGCTCGTTTTCAGGCGCTCCGCAAATATTTGCACATGTTTAATGCGTCGTTCGACGTGTTTGGCCATTTATTTGTTTTGTGTTTTGCACCCCGGTCCACATTTTTTTGGTCGGTTGTTCTTTTGTCCTCATTTAAATATTTACAAAGTTGCCGATTTCATTTGATGCCTCCTCTTTCGTCTAGCAGTTGACCTTTTTTCTTTTTGTCTATTTGTATTTGCGCTGGCTGTGTGTGAAATTAATTTAAGTAATGCGTTTGCCTAGGCACATTTATCTGGCGTACGGCAAATCCTTTTAAATATCTACCCACCCAACAGGAAAAAAATAGAAAAGCATTTTTCATTTGTCACTCGGCCGCAGCGTCGGCTCGTTAGCTGTAAATTGTGAGTGGAGTCGAGGGGTGTGGGAAGTCTGGACGCAGGACTCAGGACTCAGCGCTCAGGGACTGTAACATGTGTCTAACCAAATATTCAGAGCTGAAAACCACATCAAAAAGTGGCTGGTTGAAATTGCTTCGCAAAACCTGTGACTTTTGAGCAGTGTTGCACAATGTCGGGGGTTACACCTGCAGTGTTGCTTATCAGCTTATCCTGCTGCTGCTGCTGCTGCCGCTGCTTCTTCTGTTTCTTCTTTATCAAACGCATACAAACATATCTGAAGCTGAAGCAATCACTATCAACCATCATCGACACTTTTTCAGTCTCTCATTTTTTTTGTTCTCCACGTTTTTTCCGTGGTTTTTTTTAGCTCATTGGATAATCCGTGAGGGAAATTGTGCTGCCTGTTGTCGCATGCTCTTTGTGCAGTTTCCTGGCTGATGAGTTGCCAATCCCAAGGTTACTCAATCAACTGGCTGCGCCTGCTGACTGCTGTCCTCCTGTCCCCCAAGTCGGGTTTCCCTGTCTAACTATCCGGCTGTCCTGCTCAGGACCAGGACACAGCGTAACTCGACTCGCTGCTCGGCTCAGCCCGTTGGCGTTGAAATCAAATTTCATTTGCAGGCAAAGTTTTGGCTTTTACTTAGTTTTACTTTGTTCTTCTTTTGGCTCTGCCATCGACAACTGGCTGCGATGCTCCGTTGACAACCCAAGCTCTCCGAAAATCAACAGCAACAACAGCAAAAGCAACAAAAACAATGGCAAACGTAACGCAAAACGGTCATTAATCATTTGGGCTCTGTTACTGTCTATATATATGTGTGTGTGTGTGTGTGTGTGTGTGTGTGTCGCATATGAAAGCCAAAGAAAAGCTGGGGAAAAACATAAACTACGTGCACTGAGAAAACTGAGAAAACTTGATGCTGCCACACTGTCAAACTGAGATTGAACTTGCGCTTTATCTTTCCGATTGCATTGGAATGGAAAAAGAACTCGAAGAAAAAACCATACAAATTATACAATTTTTTGTTCGGTAATTGATGAAATTAAGCGCTTGAATTTTTCCTGCAATTCTTATAATTTTCCATCGTATTACTCTCGAGATATCATGTAAATGCTGGACTTAGTATAATTCTCAATTTCAGCAAATGGCATAACGAGAAAACTTGAGAAATTTAATTTCCATTTGCTCTACTACGCTTCTATGTAGTTTAATAGTTGAATTCTGTTTTCCATGGCATTGGAGATGTATTTTTAGAAAGTGTGTCAGCTGCAGAATGTTCGATAAGTCGCTATAAGTGCATAACAATGTCTCCGTTTAGGATTAGTCACAGAATAAGCATAAATTTAAATCAATAACTTTTACTAGTTTGTGGCATACTTATTTATAGTAATAGCTTAAGTCGCTCACATTCTCAGTTGCTCACTTAAATCTATGAAATCTATCAGCAAAATCTCTTTCGCCACAAATTCGCCTAAATCGCTATTAACCAAAGGCCTTCGATGCACACTTCTTGGCCGAGCATATTAGCAAACACAATGGGGCCATAAAAGCCATACGGCAATTAGTAGTTGCTTTCGAAAGCCAAACGAGGTCTGAAAGTCAACTCGGAGTCGCATTTTTTTTGCTTTTTCTTCCCTTTTGCTTTTTTGATTAATATGTGCGCCCAAAAAGGAGGCAGCACGCGTTGCTCAGATCTTTGGGCTATTTCTTTGGCCTAAACCAAAGTGATTCTTGTTCTTGTTGTTGCTGCTGCTGCTGTGAGAACAAATTTGCCTTCACTCAGCGTTTGACGTGGCCAAATTAAAGCTGCTTGGATTTCGCTGATATAAAGGAAGGAAGGATGCCGAACAAGGGTCTGCTGCTGCTGCTGCTGCTGCCGCTCGAGTCCTTAGTGCACAGTGGCCAGTACCTAGTCCCTTTTGCCTTTTGTCTCTGAGCGGCTTTTGTTTGTTGTGTAATCTATGCGCTTGATGGCACAGCTGTTTGTCCAGACAGCACAAGAAAAATGCCAACAATTAAGTGGGCAGCAGCTGGCGAGGGGGTTGGTTGGGGACTACTTGGCCGCAAAGTAGGCAATGCATTAATTAAATTAAAAACATCGGTAGATTTGAAATTTGTGTAGATTTCAACTTATTTAGAAAACACTTGAAAGCATTTAATTGGCATTTAGTTATGGCTGCCAACCTGATTTGTGTGTGTATGTGTGACAGACACCGTTACAGGCTAAGCCAAGCCAAATGGAATCCCTCCGCTGCCTTGAGCAGGCGACGCCACTGCACACGGGCGCAGAGGTCAGTAGCCTTATCAGCCCTTGTTCTTATTGTTGTTGTCCACCCACGCAACCGTGTGTGTGCTCTTAGCAGCCACTGTGCTCTCTTAGTGCGCTCTCTTTTTTGGGGCAGCCTCTCTTAGCTGCTGAAATATGCAAGCGGTGGCTAATTAAATGCCACAGCCTCTCATTTTTACTTGTTTACATTGCCCCTCAAAATGACGACGCTTTTTTTCATGCATTTCTCTGTTACTTGCTCTCTTTCCTTGTTTCACGCCACTCTCTCTCGCTACCCGCTCTCGTTCTCGCTCTGCCTGTCGCTCTCGTTCTGCCACGCGTCACATTGTCCCATTTGACGAAGCTTTTTGAGCAGCTTCGTGTGACAGGGGCGAGCTCGTGCTTGTGTTCGTGTGCACAGCATCTTTCGTGCGAAATTCACTCAGCTCATGCTTGTTACTCAGATTCATTTGGCTGCAGAACTCGCTCGTGTCAAGTTGTTGGCGCGGCAAAAGCCGTATAACAGTTGTTGTCTGCTGCTGCTGCTGCTGCTGCTCTGCTGCTGCTGCTACTGCTGCCCAGTTATCCAGTTATACAGTTAACCCATAGACTACAAATTGTGTTAGCAGTTGCTTACAAAATGAACGCTGTATGAGTGACATCTATGTGTGTGTGTGTGTGTGTGTGAGTGTGAATGCGTGAGTGCCACAGACACACAATCAATATGAGCAGAGGAGAGGAGAGGAGAGAGAGCAAAGCAACAGCCGTCATCATATTTCGTTTTTTTTGGCAACCCGCTGCTATTTAAAACGTTGACGTTGATGACGTATGGACAGGAGATGTCGCCACTTAAAGGCGCTAGCCAGCGACAACCATCGGAAGCAGACTACGGAAATTGCAAATATGTTGACAGGCTGCTAAGCGTCTTCGTCGTCGTCTTCGTCTTCGTCTTCAGTGTTACATGTAAGTAAAACTGTCGTTTTGCAATGAGTGAAAAAGTAAAGCAAAAGAAAATGAGTGCAAGTGTGTGTGTGTGTGAGTGCGGCTCTCTTTTGCGTGCACTTTTGTGTTGCATACTTTTAAGCAGTGATAAAAATATATGACACTGTGTGTGTGTGTGTGTGGTGCCATATGTGTGCAAGTTTCTGCATGGCTTTGCCAATTAAATATTAATCTGGCAACTTTTTTAATGCACAGCAAATTGTTGTGTATGTGAGTAGATCAAACTTTTGCCAGACCAGCTCAGCTCTGCCACTGTGCAAATTGTAAACTGTAAATTGTAAATTGTTATTTACGGCCAGAAGAACATAAAATGCCTAATTTATGCGCAGCCTAGCAGCAACTATGCCATGAATTAAATAAAAATAAAATAAACATGCACAACGGAGGGGGGCTGACAGTGAAGGGGAGGCTGGGGACAGGGGGGGGCCTGGAATGAGATGTATTTCAGGCAAACAAACGCGTGAGAAACCAAATTGAATTGAATTGCTTGATATGACGACAGACTGCTCTCTCTCTCGCTGTCTCTCTTTGTCTGGCTCAATCTCCCTATAGATATGGCAACTGTGCTGCAGGCATAGCCATACAAACTTCCCCACCACCCACCCCCCCTCCCCTTCCCCCATCTACACACACACACAGAGACGACCCCTCTGGCGTGCTGTTTGGTTTTTGTGTGCGACTTTTGGGTAAAATTGTATAGCAATTTATTTGCCCAGCTCAACGCAGCTATCTTTTGCATGTGTGTGTGTGTGTGTGTGTGTGTGTGTGAGGGTTGGGGTGGGGTGGTTTCATTACAGTTTAGCTGGCTAAAATGCCTGTGCACTTGTAAGGCGTATGTATTTGCATTTGCCAAATAGCAGAAGCCTCAACTCAACTCAACTCAACTCAACTCTGACTGTCTGAATCCTGCCCGAGTCCTGTTCACATCGTCATTATTTATTTATGATTATTTTATTACATGCGCGTGTGTGTGTGTGTGTGTGTGTGTGTGTGTGTGTGTGTGTGTGTGTGTGCGCGTGCCTGGAGGCACAAATTGCAGCTGAATGCGACTGCTTATGGCTGCTTATGTGCACATCATCTGAAGATACACATATATATATACTATATATATATATTTATGTACGACATGATATTATATGGCTGATTATCATTAATGTTAATGAAATTAATTATTTAACAGCGTGGTTACTTAGACAACAGCTACTGCTGTGTGCATGTGTGTGTGTTGCCCCAATCTTGTGCGACTTGCTACTTGAATTGGCAGCTGCTGCCTGCTGGCCACTTGTTGATTGATTTTTATTTTTCCTCTTTTGTTTTTGGCAACACATCTGAGAGATAAACACACACATATTTTTGTGACTTCCGCTGTGGTGGGTGGTGCTGGTGGCGCAGTTCTCCCTCTCTCTCTCTCTGTCTCTGTCTGTCGCTTGATAAGCCCTCATTATCATTTGCAGGCTGTCGCTTTGCATATTTCGATAATGAAATGACAGAAATGCACCCGCACAAAAATCAACGAGCGCTCGCTGGCAACAATGTGTGCTCATTGTCGCCAAAACGAGATACAGCCACAGCTACAGCTACAGATACAGATACACACAGCTGCAGATGCAAAGATACTACACGCACTGATTTAGTTAGCGCTAATATGTGTGTGTGTGTGTGTGAGTGTGTGTGTGTGTGTCAATTGTTGGCAGGCACGAACAACGAATGACTCTAATCTGAACGCATGACGCATGCAGATACAGCTACATAGATACTTAGATAAATGGCAGCATAGCTACAGCATAGGATTGCCCACGCTGAGCTGCATTTGAAATATTGTGGTGCACACACACACACACACACATAAGTATCGTAGTAGCTTGTAGCTACGAGCGTAGCGAAATCATTTATTAAACAGGCCCTCAACTCTCTCTCTCTCCCTCTCTCTCCCTCACTCTTTCCCTCTCTCTCTCTCTCTCTCTCTCTCTGTCTACGTTTGGAACTAAGCACTATGCTTTGCATTTATATATATATATCTAAATGTTCTCGTTTATTTCAATTACTCTATATCTGCATTGACAGCAGCTATCTACCTCTATCTCTCTCTCTCTCTCTCTCTCTCTCTCTGTCTCTCTCCCGCTCTCTCTCTCGCTCTGTCTCTCTTTGCTTGTGTTCTCCTGCTGCCTGTCTATCCGCCTGCCAATTTTCCAATTGAATTGTCTTTAATATTTTAATAATATGGAATGTGTCGCGTTTCATTGCTGCTCACCCAGAGCACTTCTCCAGTCTGCCATAGTTTCAAGTCGAGTCCTTTTCGTCGTTGGCAGGTTGTTGGTATTTTCTAAATCAGTGCCTGCCCCTTGACTGCCGCAAATTAGTCACAATCGATTTAGCAGCTCGTTACAGCCGCCGCCAAAAACAACAAGCAACAACGACTACCAACAGCAACAAATAAACACTGCAAATGCGTGAACTAAACATAAATCGCTTCACGCATCAACTAAATTGACTTTTTGCTTTTGGTCTTGAGTGTTTTTTGTTTTGTTTTTGGCAGTCCTGTAACAAACTGTAATTGCAGTGCACACATAAATTGAGGGCAGTTCTTAAGGAGTGCTTAAACTCCTAAATTCACTTGGAAGTAATTGAAATGCCATAAAATAAATACGAGCAGAAATAGCACAGTAATTCCTTGAGTGGAAAGATATTAGAAATGTGATTTATGACAATCATAAGCCACAAAATAGAAGAAGTTTAATTTAAGCCCTTCTTAAAAACAGTTGACTATATTTATTCCACTGTTCTTTGATTTCATTTAAATCACATTTAATTTCTCTGAAAACAGCTGATTTTAATTAATGGCATTTATCAATTTTATTCAGTTTATTCTAATACCTCATTTAAACTTTAATTTCAGCAAACTAAAATACTTAAAATATAAACTCGATTTTCAATTTTCTTTATTATTTATTGATCTGAAATAATCGCCTCACTGCATAGATAATCTGCAAACTGAAAAATAATAATATTCAAAATCAAAAACTAAACTTTGAATAAATTTGTTGCACACACCAGTTGCCACGTGCAGCGCGCTTAGATCGCGGCAGGAATTGATTTAAAATAATATTAAATTTATACATATTACTTTGGGGCTTCCACACATTTAAGCTGCATGTATATATTGTTTGTTCATCTTTTGCAGTGCCTTTTTTACTGTGTTTTTTTTGTTGTATTTTTTTCTGTTTTTCTTTTTGTCTTATTTTTGTATAAACCCATCCAAATATTTGAAACTTTTCTAAGCTGCAGGCTTAACAGACATACGCATAATCACTGAGTCCTGGCTGCTGCTGCTGCTGCCGATGCTGCTGATGCTGCGGCTGTTGTTGATACTAATCCTCTCGAGTAGCAACAACAATGGGAGCAGCAGCGGCGGCAGCAGCGGCAGCAGCGGCAGTAAAAGCGCCCGCAAAAACCCAGAAACCGAAAAACCCTAAAAACCGATGCTCATGCAAACTAAATACCGTTATCGTTCTTCTTCTTCTTTTTTTTTCGCCAAACTTTAGCGAAACAAACTGTGCGGTTTCACTTTGTTAACAGCTCAGAAAATGTTTCGGCTTGGTCTGCGGATGCCCCAAAGGGCCGGCGTCGCGTTACTGGGCGTGGCGGGTGCTGTAGCATGCCAAGGAACAGCAGCCACAAATAATGCAAACAATCTTTTAAAAGACCACAAAGTTGCGCGCCACTCAACGCATGTGTGTGCGTGAGAAAGAGAGAAAGCGAGAGAGAGAGCGAGCGAGAGAGAGGGAGATGGGGCGAGCTTAAGTGTCTTGTTAGTTATTTCTTTAGTCTGGCTTAGATGCTGCCACGCATTGGCATATTACACATTTTCATAGCTTCGACAGGGAAAAAACTACATTGAAATATTTAAAAATGCCCCCGTCTGCCTTCCTTCGATTGGATTCCGCTTGCATTTTAATGCGTTTTGCAACACACATCATTTTTTGTTGTTTTTGTTTTTATTGTTGTCGGCTGTTGCCAGCTGATTTCTCGCTCTCTGAACAAACATCAAACAAGTTTTCACGTGCCTGTGCATAATCCCTGCTGCCATCTCCCTTTGGTCAGCGACAGCGGCAGCGGCACGTCCCTGCCGGTGGTGCTTTCTTTGGTCCTGAGTCCTGGCCAGTGTTGTTGTTCTTCTTCCCGTCGCTGCTTGTTTGCGCCTTGACATTAATCATATTGCCATCAGAAACACGCAACGCATATTGATCAGCAGCACACAGCCAAAGAATCAGTCGAAGCGGCAACAGCAACAGCAACAGCACCAGCAAAACAAACATAAAACACTTGCACACACACACACACACACATATACAACACACACACACACACACACATTGCTTGTCCCCATTGACTTTTGTCGGCACTGGGTAATTTTTTAATCTGAGCTTTTCCGCACAAGCTGCACACGACTTGAAAGCCTTTTTTACGCGAACAAAAAGCTATTTGTACTTTCTTTAAATAAGCTGTTTTAAGACCATTTAGCTTAGAATTATTTGGTCTTAGTTTAAAAATACATTTAAGGCTTAAAATTGACAAATTCTAAATCAAATAATTAAATAATCTACAAAATATAGAACAATTTCATCATTCGACTTGAAGCAAGTTTCTCAGCTTGATTATTTCTTTCTTTTGCCTGCATTTGGTCTTTGATTTAAATAAAGTATATATAATTCAATTCAATTGCTTATAGAAATGAATATTATTATAATTAATTTCACCTTTTTGAATTAAATACGACAAACATGGACAATTTTCATTTTTCATTTCATGGCAGACATTTGTAGCCCAATTAAATTTCATAAGCTTCTTAAAATCAATAATGTTACCGTTAGTTCATTCCAGGTAGCTCTTAGATTTTGCTTGTGAAAAACAAACTTAAAATCGGAATCAAAAAGGTTCCTGGAATTATACATTATGAATTCCAAACTTGTTCATTCAAACAAATCAATACAGAGTCAATCAGAATGATTCCAGGAAACTGAAATATAATTGGAACGAATCCTTTAGGGGCATTTCAAATAGAATTATTTATTTCACTTGAAGGTACACAAAATACCCTAGCAAAATATTTACAAATATCGTCAAATTAATAGTGTCCTCTGGGATAGTGTCCTGGTGAGAGTATCTCAGATTCGGTGTTTGCCACAACGCTGCCACTTCCACATTATTTGGGGGAGGGGCTGGGTGAAAAAGCCAACGCTAAAAGTTCTTTAAAATTCATTATATACATGTATAAAGCTATGAAAAAGGAGGAAAATCAAAATGGCGGCGCCTCGTATGAATGACAAACGCTGCACGTAGCATGCAGCAGCCATTGTGTGCGGCATAGTGCTGCTGCAGCTGTGGAACAATGGAGCCATAGGGTTGACGATGACGATGGCAACTCTGGCCAACTAGTTACGGAATTGTGCAGCATTTGTCCAGGATCTCATTTTTGGACGAGCTCTTTATGCGCGTTTCCTTCAATTTTTGTCGAGCATTGTGCGAATCGCCTGAAGTTTGTTACTCTCTATTTGGCTGCTGCTGCTGCTGCTGCAGCTTGAAGCGGAAACATTTCCGGCTGAGGCAAGTTGAGTTGAGGCAAGGCGAAGCGGATGTTGAGTTTCAAGTAAATTAACGTTAATTAACGGAAGTTTTTGCGGTAAAGCGCGCGACAAAGTGGCCCAGGTGCGCCACCTGAAGCACCAACTGACTTCCTCTCTCCCTCTGGCTCTCCCTCTGGCTCTCCCTCAACTCTCGCTGTTCATTCTCCCCTCGTCTTGAGCTGGCAGCTTAGAGCAGTTAAAGTAGCTGCTGTCAGCTGAAGTGGACTCCACCGTGGCTCTAATCTCGCCCTGAGCTGCGAATTAGCAAGGCGGTAGGCACTCTCTCCCTCTCCCTCCCCCTCTCGCCGACCGTTTCCCTCCCGGCCATGCTGAGAGCCACATGTGCTTTGCATTTTGAGTTCAGCACTTTCGTTAGATTTAGCTTTGCTTGTGGCTTTGGCTTTCAGCTTCAGCATTTGCATTCAATGCGCTTTTGAGCACAACAATGGAACTTAAAGCATGCTTCCAGATACTCCAAAGCACTCAACAATGGGCGACAAACAATTGAAATCTGTGTGCCCTTTGTTTTAGGCGTATGGCCACAACAGAAAAATGCAAAATTATTTGGCTTTTAGCTAGGGGTTGTGCCAGCTACACTGGACGAAAAATATATGCCCCAGCAGCAATTCTAGTTTGCTCGATTATTAAAAAGTATTTGACTTTTAATTTAGCTAACTCTAAGCCAATATTTTGGTCGTTTTCTAAAGCCTAGCCTCACATATTTTTGTTCTCAGTGTACGCTACGCTTAATGCGCAGCTACCTCGCCACAAATTTGTACAGCTTTTAATTAAGACCAGCAAAGACAAGACCGAAGCTCGACAAAAATGCTCAAATGCCCAGCCCAATGAGCCCAAAATATAAAAAAGAAGAAAAGAAATCGCCAGGCGAGTGACGAAGGACAATCATAATTGCGGAAGCAGCAGCAGCAGCAGCAGCGCTGCAGGGGTAGAGGGGCGGGGCGAGGACGCGCAAAGGACTCGCACAAACAATGCACTCGAATGAGAATTTACGCCTCGCTACCCGCTCCCCCTCTCCTTACCCCTCTCTCGCACACAGCTCGCTTTATGTACAAGAAATTAATTATCGCATAATTTTATGGCTCACTGACATCTGAAGAGTTTCATTTACCACTTTTTGACAGATTTTCGCCCTCATTGTACACGTTTTTCGAATTCGGTCTTTGTATTTGTATTTCTGATTGATTGCAAACTCCTTTTTTATTTTATTTTTTCTTGTTTATTTTTATTTTTATTTTTTTTTTGTAAAAAAAGGGCCAGCGAAATGTTTGAAGACCTTGGAGCTGACAGGACATTCTAATCAAATTTTAGTTGGAGAATTTGCCAATTGCCCTCAGACAGAGTGAAATCTGTGCTTAGAGCAATCTTCAGCTAAACACCAGCTAAAGTACATACCAGCTATGTACATATATCAGGCTTATAACTGAAGTAGTAAACCATATACTTTTTCAATCATAACTTCATAATTTTCCACAAGTTTTTTTACAAGTCAAAATTATGCAAATAAAATAGTTTTTAAACTATTTTGTGATTGGTTTTTTATTTGAATTGATTTCGTTCAATATTCATATTCGAAATGTGCTTTAAATAAGTATCATTTGCGTTTATTATATTTTTGTTATTGTCAATTCAGCTATTTTCGAACAGATTTTGAGCATTTCCCAACGATAGAACAACATTTAAAGAGTTATTACTTTAAGGACTACACTAAACGAATTGAAAGCCAAGTTAAATGATGAGATTTATTGGGAAATTTATATCCATTGTAATGCATACTTTTCTATTCGTTTAAATTCGACACGCTGCTGCTGATTTTTGCTTGCCACCCTCATGATTCTCAATCCTGTGTCAGACCCACATTCTTGTGTTGTCTTCTTCTTCTGCTGTTCCTGATGCTGCCGCTGCTTTTTGCTTCTTTTGGGCATCATTATCAAATGTTGTTTGGTAAATCATTGCAAATGTTAATTCAATAGCTCAATCACGAATCAGGGATAGTCCCACGGAGGCAGCGAGCAGGACACACACACAGAAACAGAGAGAGAGAGAGAGAGAGAGCGGGACAGGCGAGGGGGGAAGGGGGAGACAGCAGACAAAAGAACTGCGCCTAAGTTCAATGCCAAGTGCCCATTGTTATTGCCTTCTTGTTGTTGTTGCTGCTGCTGCTGCTGCTCGACTGCCCTTCGACTTGAGCATTTCCCATTGTAGCTCAACTGTTCCCCCGTTACACACCCCCACCCCGCTGTCCATTTTATCTGTTTGGCGCTTTGTGTTGAGAACGAAATAAATGAAAAAGAGAAGACAAAATGCGAAAGACAGAAATGTGCGATTTCAATGGAGATGCTCTCATTTTTGTGTCGTACGCGTTCCTCTTTTCTTCTTTATTTTTTGAGGGAGGGTATGCGTGTTGTCTGCGTGTCTGTCTCTCTCGCTCTCTCTCTCTCTCTTATGCGATATTCAACAGATGTTGTAATTGCTCATAAAACTTGACGACGCTGCCGCGTTTAAGGCAACAACATCAACAACAACAACGACAACAACAAATACGACAGCAACGACGTCGACGACGACAACAGCTCAAAGAGCAAAAATATTCAAAGAGTTTGCATATGGCAATGGGCAATTTTGTCTGTGTCAGTGTCTGTGCCATTTTAAGATATACACATTTACACACGCACACACACACACACACACACACACACTTGTGAGTGCTTGACATCAAAATTCATACGTAACACACACAGACACACACTGGCAAGATTTGCATATGCTTATTTAATTCAATATGTTACTCGGCTTTTTTTATTTCATTTTTTCTGGATTTTCCTTGCGTGAGCACCTTTGAATTTTGAATTGCCTTTGAAGCTTTGAGTTGAGGGAGTTATCTATTTTTTATTTGGTTTGTTATTTCTGTGGGCTCAGCAAAAATTTGTCTCTAATTTGAATGCAGTAAAAAAGAACACGTTGCTGCCAATCGCAATGACCCGCTGTGACGCAAACAAAGGACATACTTCCCCTATCTCTTTCTTGCACACATGCACTCTCACTCTCTCTCTCTCTCTCTCTCTCTTGCTTGGTGTTCGGCAAATCCCAGTGTTACCGTCATCGGGAACATGCCGTTGACATGTGTTTTGCAAATGTGGCCTCTTCTTTAATATTTTGTTTTCCATTTAATGCAAACGTTTTTTATGCTCAACAAAAAAATAAAAACAAGAAGAAGAACAACAACATACGATTTTCTAATGCGCGATAAAATACAAATATGAATCAATGCGATGGTTGCCTAGTAGTGCTATCTCGCTCTGCGACGGGCGCTCAGCAAGAGATCGGCGACGTCGCTGTTGACGTCGACCGAGCGCCGCTCACTGATAAGCATGTGAGCCATATGGGCACAAAGTGAGAATGAAACGTGCGCCCGCTCCTCAATTGCGCTCTCTCCCGATACTCTAACAAAACGACACAGTGTGAGTAACTCTGCGCTCTTAGGTCGGGGAGTCGTGGACATGACACACATACAATTTAGCCGCTCAGCTGTAGGCAGGGTATGCAAAATGCGGCGTGTCAAAGTAAATTGTTTCATGCGTTTCACTTCATTTCGTTTCGTTCTGCATTTCGAGCGTTTCAAAAATGAATTTAATTTCAATTGAGTTTTTCAACGCTGAGTTGTTTTTTTTTCTTTTCTTTTTCCTTTCAGTGCTCAGTGCTCAGTGCTCAGTTGTTGTGCGTCAGCGTTGGCGTGCAGGGCGACAAGCGGCTGCTCAAGGATGTGTGTTTGGACGTGTGCCTGACAAATGTACATTCTATTTACATGAATTCGTATGCTCTATCAAGTGTTTATGAATCGAAAAGTCCGTGCTCTATTGAAGTATATATATATATATATATATATATGTATATCAGCAGTACATGTCAGTGCTACCCTCGCGCGTTATCATTGGGCTCATAATTGCCCCCAATCGGGTTAAATGACAACAACTCGGGGACGTTGCCGCCCCATAAAAAAAGAAGAAAACAAGAAAGAAATTTCGGAAAAAATACAAAACCATAACTATAACGTCGATAAGTACTCGCACACTCGCTCACATAACAATTAAGCGTTCCGCGACTCTTAATTGAAATGTTTTAGGACAAACAAATCAACGAGCGGGGCAACATCATCAAATTGTGGCACGCAAATTGGAAATTCATTGCTCCACAACTGGGTGAGTTTCGCTTACATACTTTCAATATATTCAATCGATCGCTAAATCGCATTCTGTGTGTGTGTGTCTCCATTGGTATATTTGTCGATGTCTATGCTTTTTTTGGCATTAGGCATTTGCCACATGGCCGTCATAAAAGTACACGTATTGTGTGTGCCATATGGAGGCACTACTACTCACTATGCATACATTCATAAATACATACATACAATGTACATATATGTACCCACTTATATGGTCGAGTAATACCAAAAATACACACGCTTATCGCAACACAAAATGCTCAGCTCTCGGCACTGCTGATAACAACAAATGCTGCACACAGCATTTACACACACACACACACACACACACCGTTAACTATTTAACTCTCAAAATACTGATAATAAAATGTTTTAAGAACTCTTTTCGCTGCGTAAATGAGCACTTGGCATTCACCCATGAGTGCCTCATCTGTAAACTACATTTGAGTTTCTGCGGCATGGAACAAAGTTCAATCGAGTTCTAAAGCTACATCAATGGAAGCCATTCATTTTGAATCAACTAAATCTATAAAATTATCATTGCAATTAGTTAAAAACATAAAAATATGTTTCAAGATTATCTTCATATTTGAGCTGTTTTCTCTTATGCCCAACTATTATTCCAACTTTGCACTAATTAATGAGAAAATATTGAGCTGTACAATTAGGTTGCAGAAGGCTGCTGCTTCCTCTTTCTCATGCACCTTTGGGCGATTGTCCTTCGGCAGGCAGGCAACGGAACGCCTCACAGAAACTTAGCCGAAGGACCTTTTCCGATTTGCTCCTGTTTTGCCAGCCAGCCAAACAGGATATTCGAGTTGTTCATTAGGCCAAGCGAACTGCAAATTGCGTTGCATAAACTTTGAACTGCCCCTCACCACAGATGCCACAGGCAACAAGGCGTTGGCATCATTTGCAGTGCTGCTCTGCTTTTGTATACCCTACAATTTTACATGTATTGGCTATATAAAAGTTAAATAACATATGCAAAATTAAAAACTAAAGATTAATATAAATTAGTTGTCATTTTAAATTGTTTATCATTGAAAATCGCAGAATGTTATTATTTTATTTATTTATATATTTATGTAAAGAGCTGTTCCTTTTTAAGGTATTTAATAACTAAACTGGCATTATAGTAAAATTAGATATTTAAATCGAAACTATGTTCCATTTTGAACTGTGGAAATTTACAAAAATTTGAATATATTGATTTTTTAAGTGCTTTTACTACGATAATATACATCTTATTCATATAATTACAGGGTATTTGACTTTGTGGCATCAATACGTCATCGCTTAAGAACTGAATTATTTTTAAATAATTTTGTTGCCATTTTTTTGTTTAGCATTTGATATTTGAGTTTCGTGCTGCTCGCATGTGTCATAAATTTCGCTTTTATCATATTATTTAATTTCGTGTTGCGCGGCGCGCAAAAAGTAACGGAATACAAATACACACACACACTCACACACACACACACACACACACACACACACACATTCTTACAGTCATGCATACATTTTGTGCTATGTAGAATAAACACTGCTCCAGTGGGAAATGATAGCGCCTGGCACACACACACACACACATATATATATATATATATATATATATATGTATATAGATGTATATACAGTTCATGTGTACAATCCGTATCTGTATCTGCAGCTGCATGCATATGTACAGATACAGATACATTTATATTTATATGTCTATATAATGCTCGTTGCGGGCTTTTCTCTGTCTGCATGTGTGTTGTGTGCTCTTTGTGTGTGTGTGTGTGTGTGTGTGGCATGCCGGAGCAATAACAGTTAATTTATTCCAATTAAGGGATTTTCCTGTTGAATATGCGACTCTTTCGCTATGGTCGCTGTGCAGCCCCTTAACCCCATCTCCACAAACCTGCCCCCTGCTCCCTGCTCCCGGCTCCCCTTTAGCAGCAGACCCCTTGGCAGTTACAAGCCAAATTCGCTCCCCAGCTTCAAAAAAGCATTTTTTGCTATCTACCTAGCAAAATGAAATTGTCCAGCTGGCTGCCGCCTACCTTATAACATATGCCCCACACCCTTTGCCCCCGCCCCTCTCTCTCTCTCTTTCTCGCTGCTGCTGCTTGTTGAATTGTTTGCCTTTTGGGTTTTGTTGTCTGTGTTTGTTGTCGTTGTTGTCAGCAGCCTTGTCGCTAAATTCACACACACACACAACCACACACACCCACACAGCCACACATTTTTTTCATTAGAATGGAAAAAAATTAGCAACATGTCCTGCCCTCTGCCCTCTGCCCACTGCCCACGCCCCCCGCACCCTGCTGACATACATTTTTGTTGTTGTTGCTTTTGTTGCGCCTGCTTGCCTAATCCTTGCGGGATTTGGCGAAACGTGCAACCAACTTATATCCTTGTGCTAATTTTGATGTCAGCCACTGTAACCCCGCCGCCAACACAACCCCCGCTCACCCCTCTTGGCAGGTCTGCCCGTTCCCCCTTGCATCACGCTAATTATATTTATGTTTTCATTTGGGGCTCCAGCTGCCACATGCGGCATATCCATCAGCGGCGAGGCAAACATTTTGATAAATGCCTTTGAAAAGCGTTTCAAATAAATAAAAATTAAACGGATGCGATATTTATATACACACACACACACATACACACACACACACACTCAGCGTCGATTATTAAAATTCTAATTGAAATTCAAATGTGCGTCGCTTGTTGCTGTAGTTGTTGTAGTTGTTGTCGCTTATCGTTCAAGTGCCCGCCAATGTTGGCGTCGCGTCGCGTCGCTGTCATCACATTCTGCCACACTACATGTGCCATGTCCCATGCCCCATGCCCCGCTGCCCCACTTGGACGGCTTCCGTCATGCGGGCCCAGGAAGTGGACAGTTAAGCGCAGTCGTTCCCCCTCCGCCGTAAACCACTATCAACAGACATCAACATCAACATATATGGTTAGTTTTCTATATGGAGGCTATAAAGGCGAAGGGGCAGGGGCAGGGAACAACTTCCAGTTTGAGGCGCCCCAACAGTTGACAGTTATCATTTATCGTTTATTTGTGTATTTGTTTTGACTGGCGCAAGCCCAAAAAGACTTTGGCATTAGCCAAAAAATACATCAAAAACAAATATGATTAAAGCCATATTGGCGCATTGAAGGCTGTGAAAAGTGTGCAACTGTTGCAGCTGGTGAAATATTCACAAATAATAAAGTAAGAATTGGCAAATGAGCAAGCAAACGCATCAATCGAGCTGGATATAAACAAATAAATACTATTTTCATATCAACCAATTGATTATTTATTTATAAGGGAAACATAAATCAGATGAAGCCATTAAAAGCTGAATGTCAACATTTATATAAATACATAATTATGTTTGTTTAAGGAAAAGAAAAAAACTCAAGCGAGATGGATAATAAAAAAATAGTATTTTCATATCAAATAATGTGCAAATATTTGATTATTTATATTTAATGGACGCATAAATCGCACATAAAGCCAGCAAAAGCTGCGTTTCAATATAAATCCATTTATATGTGAAGTGTTTGAGATTTTCTTAAAAAACTACGCAATTTTATTTGAATCAATATTTTTTCAATTTCCTCAACATCATTTTGACAGCGGACAAATGCATTTCTCTCAGTTATCATTATTGAATTGTTGATTTATGCTGAGAACAACATATCTGAAGACTTACAAATAAATTTGTAAATTTTAAATTGATTTACTCCCTTTTAATTTTATGTCATTTAATTCGTGGTCTGTTTTTAGTTTATATTAAAAAAATAAAATATTAAAATATTAGTAAACCAATTAATCATAATTAAATACCAATAATATAAAATTAATAAATAAATAATTTAAAATTCGTGAGGATTTAATTACAATCTGTAATTCAACATTTCTATTCAGGTTAGACTATATACAACATAAAACTTACTTTAATTGAGGCACTCTCTTTCAGTGTAATTAATCAAGCGTCGATTGCATTCAAGCTCAAAAATACAGGGGATATATTTATATATATATAAAGAAGTCGAGGGTTGTGGGAAAAGTAAATGGGCTGTGTTTGGCACTCACGTGGAATCGGAGTATGCCTCAATCTGTGTGGCAATGCGAAGTAATCTGTCAAATTACTCATGCAAATCACATGGCAAATTTTCTGCAGCAACCCTGCTGTATGTGTGTGTAGCTAGTTGCTGTTGTTGTGGTGGCAACACACACATGTAATTGAGCCTGTGGTTGCTTTATCCTGGCCATGCTAGCTGCTGCTGCTGCTGCTACTGCTGCTGGTTGGTGGTGGGTTGCTTGGCCAGGATTGCCCATCAATTAAATTGACTTTGCTTGGGAATAGTTGTTGTTGCTGCTGTTCTGCTGTTGTGGCTATGTCACAGCCTCTATGATTAATTAGCGTCTTAGTCTGACATTTTTCCCAACTCCAACACCAAGTCAACATATACATCTCGAACATTTCCAATTGATTGGCCGCCATGCTCTGGTTGTCATTTTGCCTTTCAAATCAGGCTCGAGTCTGGCATTGCTCTGCCTTTGGATATCAATTATGTATGTGAATTGTCTGGATACAATTTGAAACCGAACTAGCTGGCCACTTATCAGCAAGAACTTATCCGTCAACCGTCAACCGTCGCCCTAATCTTAGTCCAGACAAGCCACTTCCCTTTTATATATATATAAATATATACATTCCCCGAGTTCAGTTTTACTATTTATGTTTAACTTACCAATGGCTATTTGCATATGCTCTGTGTGTGTGTGTCTGAGGTTTTCTCAGTGATAAATAGTCAAGCGCACACACAGCCAATATTTCTTATCTGTAAACAAACACATTTGTAATTGCTCGCTGCAAAGATTAGCTGCGAGCAGTGCTTGTCAAACTGTATCGCTCTTGGAATTTGGATAATTGTTGTTTTTTTTCTGCTGAATTATTTGAATGTCATTTCGCTTATCGGCTTTCAAGGGAAATACCACAGAGCTGTGTCTTTTAGTCAATATGCGCTGGCCTAGGGTATATGGAATTCGTCACAAAATGTGCAACACATTCAAGTTGCAAGCTGCGTGCATCTAAAGATTATTTGAAAAGGTTTTAGCTGAGTTGGAAAGGTGTTTTAGTTAAGTTTTCTACATATGCTTGTTAAATACATAAATATGAGCAGTTAATTAGTAATTGGCGAGTTTTAAACTTGTACCAATTACAATTAAAATTATAGTTGAACTTAAATTACTGAGAAATTGCTACTCATTTCTGTAGCTTGGCTGTTTTTTATTTACAGTTTACAGCTCCTGCAGCTATGAAGATTTGCAAATATCGTAATAATATTTCATAGAGTTAAATAGAAATAATCGCAGGCAATATTTGTTGTACTTTTTTATTTTTCAAAATACAACGTTGCATGGCTTTTTGTTCTCAATCACTTTGCATGTAATTCCAGCTCTTCTTCTTCTCTCTGTTCTTCAATCGCAGTCTCCAATTGCTGCATAACTTCATGTTGGACTCGAGTATCGCGAAATCGCCAGTGTAGCGAAATTAACAAACACAAAGTTGTTCAGATAAATAAATAAAGCAAAAAAAAAGAGAAACGGCAACAAAGTTGTTCGCTGGCATTGAATGACACTTGCTGCAAGCATTTGACAAGCTCAGCAATTCTGTCCAACCCCTGCCAGGCTACACCCATGCTCGTAAAGACAGTGTTGCATTTCGATATTTATGCATAATTTGTGTGCGTTTTGGATGCTTATCGCATCATTTGCATCAAACAATTGCACATTTCCGCTGAGCTGAGCGCACTTACGAGTTATGATTTTAATGTTAATTACATGAATATTGTAAAATTTGTGAAATGCCTACAAACGAGAACAGCAAATGTAACAAAAACAACTTCCGTTGATTTGATTTTGTGGTTTTGTTGAGCTTCATTAAACAATTGCGAAATGTGCCAAAAGGCTGTTCTGGCCATCAGATGCAATTGCATAATTTATAAACGTTTTGTGTAATTGCAAATTTCAACATTTCTAGCCAAACAATTTTGTGTGTGCGTGTGTGTGTTAGTATTGACTGCATGTATTTGTTTTTGGCCAAATCAACAATGGCAATATATGCATAGTTTTTTGCTAATTAAATGCAAATACCACAAAGACACACATGCAGGTATTAGTGTGTGTGTTATACACACACACACACACACACACTCACACACACACTTACTGTCCTGTTGCTATGCCTCGTATCTAACGCTCGATCTGCTTTCAATTTGCATTTGATTTTATATTTATGACATTTTGTTACGTTTGTGTTTTTGCTTTTTGTGCCCATTTCTATTTATTTCTCTGTATTTTTTTTTTTTTTTTTTTTGTCACCGTTCCCCTAATGCCCTGTTCCCCTTCAGCCGACCCCTTGCCTTGGCCAGCTAAACGCTTCACTTGATTGTTTTGATTTTCACTCTTTGGCACATTTTACATGCGATATTCATTTGCATTGCTGCCCCATTTGCATTTTGCTTTTTAGCACACACACACACACATCCACACACAAATATATTTATATATATATGATGTATGTGTGTGTGTGTGTGTGTTGTTGGCCTTTTGGACCTACTACACAGCTAGACAAATGTCAACAGGCCGTGTCCGCTTGGCCTCAGCACTTGGCAGCACATTGTCGACAACAAATAAAGCACAGTTTGCAAATTGATTTTGTCATATTTAATTTCGGTCCTTATGCGACTAATCTGTTATTGCTTCAGTGCTCCAGCCAGCTGCGACAGGCCAATAAATATTGTCTAGAATATTGCCCAATGCACAATGAAATCAGATCAGCTGTTTCATTGTTTTCCTCTGTTGCTGTTTACTGTTGCCGTTTAAACACTTATTTTATTAATTCCGCCCAGTTGTTTGTGTCTATTCATTAATAGATTTTCGACTGACCCAGAATTTTGAAGCGTTGCCAAGAAAACATTTTTGCTGAGCGCAAAACCAACTCAAAATTGTTCAATGCTAAAAACATTTTTGCATTTCATTTCAACTCTCTCTTAAATTTGAAAGGAAGTATATAATATATTTTCTTGTTATTGTTTTGGTTCATTTCTCACAAGTTGTCGGAATTTTTGTTGTCCTACGATTTATTTCCTTTTTAATCATTTCAAATTCTTTCAAATTTTTTGAAGTCGTGAAACGAGCTTGTAGAAGGAAAATAAACAGTTTATTCTTCAAACGAGATTTTATGCATTAATAAATTGACCAACTTTATTAATATACTCGCTGAAACAATTTAAACATAATATTTTTTGTCATTTTTAAATGTTTATAATAATAGATTGGAACAATGCATTAACTTTGGAATGCATATAATAATTTGAATAATAACAATTAACTTTTTGCTGATTTTCCACTCATTTATAACGTGCTCATTTCATCAAATTGAAGCGTATTTCTGGCAAATGCCGCACAGCATGCCATTAAAAGCAGAGCCAGGGAGGGGAGGGTGAGTGAGACGGAGTTTTGTCAAGTTGCCACAGTCGGAGTCTTGGTTTGCCACAGCCTGCGGCAAGTCGCAAATGCGGCTGCAAGTTGTGGCCAAGGCTTTTGAGTAACTTTTACGGCAACTGAAGCTAAATGACAAAATGCGACAACAGCAAAGATGATGATGATGATGATGCTTCTGTTGCTTCTGTTGCCGCCCGGGGCATACCACAAAAATCTATTCAAAATTCAAAATGGCAAGCGTAAAATTGTTTCAATATTCATAACGCTGTGGCGCTAAATGCCTCGTTTTTCACAAAAGGCAAAAAAGCAAAATGGCAACTGGGCAATCGATGCGCTGCTCTCTCAACTAATATGCAAACTAAGCAAGCCCAGGGCACCCCGACCGCCCCCCTCGATGTGTGTGTGTGTGTATGTGTGTGATTCTGTTGGGTCAACATGTTGGAAAATTTAAAGCACCTGCGCCGGCAGCGCGCTGATAACACAGCCCTGATGCCGCCCAGACGGTCCAAAGGCCACGCCCCCTCCAGCCGTACAGCCCTACAGCCCTACAGCCCTGCCATGCCTGGCCAACAAACAACTCGTGTGCGTATGGCCCTTGGCGATAGCGAGTCGAGGACACGACAACAGGACGACAGGACGACACGAAACAGCCTACGGCCTGTGACCATGGCCAATTGCCATTGCCATTATTGGTTAGCCCAAAAAGGCCGCATGGCCCAAATGCAAACAATGGCCACGTCCAGCAGCTGTGACTCGTGTTGCTGTTGTTGTTGTTGTCGGTTATTGTTGGTGTTGTTGTCAGTTGTTGTCGCTGCGACTGTGCGCTAAATGTCGACACATAAAAAGCGCATAAAAGCCGATAAGCGAACATTTATGCTCACAAAATCGCAGCAAATGCCCAAAACACTTGGCCAACATTGAATGGCCAAAAAGTTGAAATTCTAATTGAAAAGCGAGAAAGAATTGCTGCCATTGACACGCCGAATTTAACATACTCTTACAGCGCACATCTCACTTTCATTCTGGCATCCAAATATGTATATCACTCGCAACTGGCAAGTTGCCTCTGCACATCTTGCTAGAACTAAAATGTTTTACACATGCGCCAGTTTCAGCAGTATAGTTGAAATACTGTAAGACTAGTTAGCATAACAACACTTAAGCTGACAGTCATGGCGGATCAGGACTATGCATGGCTATATACATTTTGCGTATCGTAATGCAATCAAATAAAAACCTCAGCAGCGGCGTAATAAAAGTTGACAACAAATACCATTGCATACTTTTAGGGCTTAGCATTTAAAGCTGCTACTGCTGCTGCTGCTGCTGCTCCTGGTGTTTGATGGCCCAGTAGCGCAGATTTGTGTAAACTCTTTAACTTCCGGCGGAAGATTTTATGCATGGCAACAGCATCGACACAGACACAGGCCCCATAAGCCATCAACATCAACATGAAGCGCTGGCCCCACTGGAGCGCTGGAGACACTGGCTGCGCTCGGGGACTGGCTGCTTGGCTACTTGGGTTGCTAGTTGGCTGGCTGGCCAGAGTTTTCCGAGTTGCCAGTGCTGCCATGCATCAGCGAGCAGTGAGCATGTTTGTGCCCAAGATTAAAAGCATGTGTCCGGTTTTATGTTCAGTCCGCCCTCTCATTGTGTGTATGTGTGTGTGTGTTAAAATTTATAACCGTAAAAGTGCAACTGTGAAAAAAGAGCAGAAGGAGCAGAGCAGAGTCGGGCCAAAACGGGCAGCGGCTGACAGCAACATTGGCAACTCCGCTGGCTCGTTTTGTTGGTTTTTGCGGCGAGGTGAACCAGCTGCTGCTGCTGGCCAACTGGGCAACGTTTGAACGTTTTATACGGCACACAGATAAGTCCTTTGGCATGCCTTGTGGCGCGTTTTGTTGCATAGTTTTGATTTATTACACAGCAGCAGCTCCAGCAACAACATCAACGAATTCCATTTCAAAATTCATAACGGCAAGCACATAAAGGTGCCTCCTGGCACACTCTTTACTCATAGTTTATATGCACAATATTGCCAGCTAATTTCAAGGTTTGCTAGAGTAGACATGACCACATCCCCGCCCCCCTACCAGTCTAAGCACGTTTCTGAATGCCACACAAAATGTCAGCAAGCAAGAGCAGTTTAAATTCATGAATTGCATTCAGTTCCGTTTGCCTGCCAGATTTGCGCATTCCCAGATTATATTTCGCCTCAATAAACCGAAAACATGCATCAACTTGCAGAATTCCCAACTCGTAATAATGTGCTCAAATGCACACAAGAGTTTTTCACTTTTTGCATCTAGCAATTCCAAATGAATTTCCCAATAACTGGCAAAAATTTGAGTCGTTTTCAGCCAAAAATATCAGCTCTGGCTTTGATTCTCTTTCGTGGCACGAAAAATATATTTAATATAGTTAAATATTGATCTATTTATTTGTCTAAGATTTAATTTAAGTATAGCCTTACAGTTAATAATGGATTTTTGTAATTATTTTATATTTTGTAAACTCAACTTGCTCAACTTAATTCTTAACTACATTTAAATTCGTATGCGCTGTATTATTTTCATGTACATATTGAGTTTGCCACGTGATTCGTGTTTCGTGCTCGTGTCGTGCTGCCAGACTTCGACACGTGCTCATCTCTAGTCAATCTGTGGTATTGCAATCAAAACTGTTTTCGCATTCAATTGGAAACTGAGGCAAAGCCACTTCAATTCTCGATTCTGTGGCCTATTCGGAACCAACTAAAATAGTCGATGGCTTGAACCAGAGCCCGTTGATAAACTGTATTTGACTAAAATCAATTAGTGCGCGCTGCGAAGGCACTTCAACTAAAACCGATTGAAAAATGCTTTACACATTGTAAGTTTTTTCTTTTTTTTTCTTTTGGCGTTTGGCATTTAAAAATGCATTTTATTGCTTGCGCGCAAAAGTAGGCAACAGTTTTTGTTTTGTTAAAATACGTTTGAGCGAGTCGCGTTTTCTCGCCATCTCATGTTTGATTGCTGAATTATTTATGTGTGTGCGTTTGTTGAGTTTTGTTTAATATGTATGTATGTATATGCAGTATGTATATGTATGTATGCAAATGACATATGCATATGAGCCATGAGCATCGTTGGCAGCTCTTGATTTAACTTCGTTTTTGTATTGTTGCGCGGCTTTCATTTGCAAATTACTGTTTGCCTGCTGTATTTTTATGACTCCTTTTCGTCTGCTTCTTTTAGACACTTATTTCATTTTAATTTTTTTCTATTTTATTTTTTATTTTTTTTTCTGCTTGCTATTTGCATTGTCCAGCTGGCGTTTTGTCAACCTTAACACAAAAAAAGCTAAATAAACACCTAGCAGTCAAATATTCTTTCCAGTTGGGTTGGCAATTCATTTAATTTTCACTTTTTGTTTTTGCAGCTATACATCAAAGGCGCCTGCTGACCCAAATGATTGATTGACAGCTGAAAGCCAAATAATGGTGGGTATCAATAGCAACTGGAACAGCTGTTCGTTTGTGTGTGTCTGGGATTACAAATGGCCAGCCTGCATATGGCTTGGCCGGTGCATTCGTACCCTTATCATTCTCTCGCCCCGTGTGGATAACTATACAACTGGACGGAGAACTGATAAGGGCTCGTATCACCAACTCATCAAAGTGTTGAAGCCAGAAACAAATTCATATAAATAAATAGTGCTGTGTTGACTAACTGCGAAGAGAAACCAAACTCAGAAGTTCAACTCAGAAAATGCTCAAAATAATATTGGAACAATCAAAAATAATAATACACTTAGCATGTTTAAATTTTCACTTAACTTATTGTTTTCGCTTTATGCTTTGTGATTTTTTATTTGATATATATTTAATTTGTATTTTTGTTCAATAAGATACATATCTAAAATGATATTTATACTATTTTCGTGTGTAATGTATATTAAAGACGAAAATGTATATAGACTATAAAGTAAGATTCGTTTTTTTTAGTTTTTTCATAAGCATTGACAATGTTTTGCGAGTCTTATAAATGAAATAAATTAAATGCTTCTTCAGCCTTGACTCGCCAGCAGGTGCATTTGCCGATGGCTGCAACTAATAATGATCATGTTCATTTTAATGGATGTGGCATCCTGACATTTCCCATTTATAATGAATGTGCGTGGGGCATGCAATGCAAACTGGCGTGAATAAAACTGACATTGCAAAAAATTAATGAAAAATGAAAATGTAAATGAAAAATAAAAGCAAAAAAAAACGAACATTATTCATAACTCAGCTGGGACCAACAACAAACACGAACTAAAAATCATTTGCAAATTAGTAAATTGTGCACACATGAAAAATGGCAAAATTGGCGAATGCCAAACTTCAATATTTGTGCTACAGTTTAGCCGCGTGTGAATTGCAAATTGAATATATGTATATATATATATATATATATATATATATATATATATAAGTAACTAGTGGGTGTGTGTGTGCATATTGAAAATGAAATAAATCTAGGATTTAACGCTCTGAGCAGTTGAAACATTTCATGCCCTGCATGCGGCGAATAAATTAATTAAATGCTTCGCACAACGCACAAAGTATTCGCAAGTATTTATGCAATTTATAATTAAAAAATACCACAGGTAACTGAAACTGCGCTGAAATAAATCTATTTCTGTGTATGCGGGATGAAATATATGAACAGGCGCCTGCAATTCAATTACATATTTTTAAATCTACCAAATATTTCCCTACTCAAATTTACAAGTAAATTTACAATGCTGTGAAAGTGTAACTTACAATTAATAATACAAATTGCAATTCTGTAACGAAGTATGAAATTTCAATTAATTAAAATAACTATTTCCCCTTTGGTAGTCGGATATTAAGGAACGAGTTTTACACACCTGCAAATTGTTTTAAGAGCCAACAAAACCAGTCTGCTTAATAAATTGTTATAGAAAATATATATTTTTATTGTATTATTTAAAAAGCAACTATTTAATGTTACTCAATCTGCTTAATAAATTTCTAATAATAATTACGAAAAATGTATAAAGCTGGTGGAGTAGCTCAAAGAGTTACTGAGTACACATAATAATTGCTGGGCGTGTTGCGTAATCAGCTACCACAAAAGCTATCAGAATTTTGTTGTTGACTCATCAAGAAGCAGCTGCAGCTGCCAGCTACCATTTGGGGAGCACATCAGCTGATGATGAGGCGGGTAATTAAGTCACCAAAGCTCAGCAGGCGCCGCTGCTGCCAGCAATTTCATTGAGTTAATCTATCAACACAGTGCCCCGCCCAATTCAGTGCCGCTGGCTGTGCGATGGCTGTGGCAGTGGCAGTGGCAGCGACTCCTCCAGCTTCGGTTTCAGCTACAGCTGCCTCCACATATCGTTCGCTTTAATTACTTGGCCGTGCGGCAAAAACGGGCAGAGGCACAATTCCCTGTGGCGACATTCGGCTGCATGGTGGGTGTCTCGCAGCAGCGGGGGTGGTTGGGCGGTTGTAGGGGCTTTAATAAACAAACCATTGGCACTTAAGAAATAAGCAATACACATTTAATGTCCAAACGGCCAAGCAATCAGCGGGCAGCTGGAATTATGGCACAGACCAAGCAGCCAAAGATGATGGGGGACGCCAGATGGGGGGGCTCGCAGATGGGAGTTGGTAGATTGTAGACTTGCGTGTGGCAGGGGGACTTGAGGCCAAGCGTGGAGCGACAAAAAACAATCCGAAATTCATTTATTATTTAATACGAAAACGCAATTCGTGCATTCACCTGGAAACCATCAACAAACGTCACCAGCGGGAATACACAGTTCAGTCCAGTAACGTCCAGGATGCAGGACACGCAGCCACACAGACAGACAGGAAACCCGTGAGAATCACACACACACACGAACACATAAAAGCACAGACTACGAAACACGCACAGTAAATATTTGGCGTTGTCCTGCGAGCAGAAGTTGCTTTGTTCTGATGTTCTCGCTTTTTTCGTCGTTCCGGTTACTTCGAGTTACTTGGAGTGCTGCTGGCGGGGCACGCAGCCAAGCATAACGGTAAACCAAGCTGACGTTAACTGGCAAGGCGATAAAGCAGAGGCACACACACACACACACCCAAACACACACAAACACACACACACACACACAGCCAGACACACAAATGAAATTCAAGCAAATTGAAATTTTATTTCAGCAAATGTCTTGCTCTTTACGCCAACCCCCCTGACTCCGTAAACACCGCCCCCTCCCCCGTCTCCACCCATGTGCTTGACTGCTGCTGCTGGCTATTTGCTTTTGGTCTGTCTGCCACTTTTGCCTTTCCATTCACACTCAAGGGGGAGTGGCAGTCGTGTGCTGTTTGCTGTTAGCTGTTTGCTGTTATCGCTGGCAAGCGCTTTAGTTGTGTGCGATTTGTTGCACTTTTCAATTTAGATAAATTAAAAACAATGCCACAGTTACCGAAACTTGCACTTGTGGCATCATCGCACAACCATCGACTGTTGCCCCAAGATATTCACCTTAGCCACTGCCAACACTTTGTCCAAAGTTGTAATCGCCAGAGTATTGTCTTGCTTCAGCCTCCCCTTGCCATCTTCATCTCCATCGCCACTGTTGCACTGCCACTATATGCTCCGCGCTATTGCTATTGTTTATTGCTGCACGGCGCAACAACCTGTGTCTGCTGGGAGCTAGATGCAACATATGTGCAATCGAGCCATTGATGCGACGGCAATTGAACTAGAAAAATATTGAAAACGACTGTAGAATATGAAATACCCTTTATGTTATGCTCATCATGATTATGATGTTAGCCAGACTTTGTCATCCTGTTGGGATAATAAATAAAACTAGCAAGTGGACAGTTTTGTCAATGTATACGAAAACCCTACTTTGAATCAAATGTCTTCTATTCAATGTTAGTAATTGTTTTCTTAAACATGTCGACCATAATCTTTCTTCAATATAGTTGGTAAGTTATCTTTCGTACAAAACATTTCGCTAGGTTAAGATATAACAAACAGGTTACCATAAAAACAATTGGGTTTAATTATGTAAGATATAAGATACATATGTAGATATGCCTGCCACAATGCGTTCCGCGCTTGCTGCCAAAAGTAAACTATCCACTGCTGGCAAGGGTAGAAGCAACAAAACGTGAAGCAGTCGACAAAGCACAATTGGAGAGATGGCGCTGAGAGCCAGGGCTGCTGTCAGAGGTGGCCAAGATACGATACCCAGGTTGCTGCCGCGTGCTGTCACACAAAAGTGTTGGGCCAAACTTGTTGTTGCTTTGTCTTGCAACTGAAAGTGCTGTCTTAACACCAAAAAAATAACACTACAAATGCCGAAAGAAAAACAATATAGAGAAAGATGGACACAGGGCCAGAGCGAGATAGAGATGGCGATAGAACGATTGAGAGAGAGAGAGGATGTGAATTGCATTGCTCATACGACAGGTGTTGCAGGCGCACGCTTAGCCTGGCTTAATCGATGGCATGCACACACACACACACACACACACAGGCTAGTGAGCAACGGCTGGTTGAGTTTAGTTTATATGTGTAACTTGGCCTTAATGAAGTTGGCAACGTGCCAGTTCAGGCAGTTGCCTAAGCTCTTCTCCTTCAATTGCTTCTTCTTCAGTCGCTTTAAGGCATTGATTGTTCGGAGTCGCTGTCGCAGTTGCTAATGCCGTAAATGTTGCTGGCTGCTAGTTGCAGGTTTGCCGGTTGCTGGCTGCCACACGGTGCTGCAAACAGACAAAGCCATTTCATATTTATGGCACTGCCAGCGCAGATTATGCGGCTAAAACTTAAGCAACTTGCCACGTTTTAGCTGACTTCGTTTCCATGCCGAATGAAATGAAATTTGCTTTATGAACTGAATGGCCCAAAAAGGCCGTGACACGAGCCAAGACCGTGACCGCGACAGTGTAAGAGAATTGCAAACGGCAAAATTAACTTGCCAGTTGCAGAAGAGGGCAAAGGACAACGTTGAGCGTCGCAGTCTGCAGGTAGCAAGTGGCAGGTAACAAGTTCAAACAACACTTTCAGCAGCTAATTTTCTATTAAGCTTTGCAGAGTTCTCGCAGTTCGCCGTTGCGCAAGTGGCGAAAAACCTGTCACGACTTTGCGACTCCTATTTTGGGTTGCCGCAAAAATATTTGCGACTTACTCCGCATTTTGCAAGCAAACACATAAAGTTTTGAAGTGAAATCGCGAATTAAGTTGCGCATCTGAAGTAGCTAAAAGAAAATCCATAAAATATGAGACAGACACCCATGGAAATTATTTTTGCATAAAGTTTCTCGTTAGCATTTGCTCCGGATTTTCTGTGCATTTCACTTAAATTAAGGTAAAGCTAACTTGGCAAATATTTTAATACCTACCGTGACATACAATTTAAAAGAAACTCGAGCAACAAGCAACTATAAAAACAAGCTTTGTTGATGAGTGGATTGAACAAAAAATACGTACTTTTAATACCTTAAAAATGTACTGCATGTTTGTTAATAACACCTGCACTTCATTAGTGTTTAATTTAGTTTATATCATTTTAGATATGTTTTAAATACATTTTATATCATTCAATTATATCTGCGGCTGACCACACCAACTACGGACAGCCACATAATGAAAACGGCATAAAGAACCACAAACAAAATAAAAACATGGAAAATGCATATAATAAATGACCACATTACTCATTAGCATTAGTTTTTCTTAATTTGCACAATGCTATTGAGTTGTGTGGGTTTTCAAATGGATTTGTAGTGAAATTCATTAGAATTTTCTAATAAACCTATATAGCTTACAATTGTGAGCCAATTGATTTAAAATACTCTCAAGGATATAATAGAAAATGCAGTTGGGGTATTAAATTGCAAAGTGGCCCAATACAAGTTGGAGTGGACCAAATAAATTATATCAAATGATGAATTCAAAAGTTTATTTCACATTATTATTCATTGTTTTGTGTTATTTAATTTTTTTATATACTTCTATTAATTTTTAAATCCATCTATTTCAACTACTTTACGAATTAAAGCCCCGACTCATTATGTGAGCCTGGCTTACTTCCCAAAACTAAGGCTTATTAATTTCTTAACTAATTAACTTTATTTCAGTATCCTAAATCTTGTGAAAATCAAAAGGAAAACACATTCTGCTCTTCCAATATCTCAAATATGATTATGAGAAATTAATGCTGGACTTATCTTCGATTTCTGTATCGTTGTGGTAAACGTATCCATTAAGTATGAAGAGACCAAGTCAATCGGTTGTTATTGGTTCTTGTGCCACAAGTGGGCACACAACGCTTGGCTTGACGAAACTGTAAACCGAATTTACAGCTGGGGGCATTAGCTATGCATATGTATGTATGTGTGAGTGTGCGGGTGTGTATGTGTGTGTGTTTCATACGGCATTTGCAAGGCAAATATTTATAAACCAACACATAGACACACACACACACACACTGGGCAACAGACAAAGGAGTCTTCAGGAGCTGCCAACTGCGACACGCACTTGACTTTCGAAACTCACTTGAAGTCCTGTTGAGAGTTAAGAGTTGAGTTGAGTTGAGTTGAGTTTTTCGCTGCCTGTCTATGTCTATCTTACTCTCTCTCTCTCTCTCACACTCTCTCCCTCTCTCTCTCACTCTTTGTCCCTCTGTGTTTTTAACTGCCTGTCTGTCTGTTTGTTAGCTTGTTTGTTTGCTTATGCTTGCTAAAGTTTTGTTGCCTGCCACAATCTCAAGTCTTGAGTCTCGCATGATGTTGCACATTTGGTTGCCTTCACATTGACTATGAAGTGGTTTTCATTAGATTTCTGCAATGCTCTACAGCGCTTATACTCTAATTCCGAATCTAGAAGAGTTTTTTAGTTATGTTCAATTTACGAAAATGTATTAGTTTTTGAATCATTGAATTTCGAGCCAGAAAAGCGCCTCCAACTTCAAATGCAGTATCTATTTAGAGTTCAAACCCTGATCAGAGAGGCAGGGTTTTTGAAAATCGAGTCGGTTTTGATCTGTTTGTGTGGCACTTTTTGAGTGTGCAAAATTGAATTCGGAGATAGAGCTGCGTTTCCCCCCAGCTACATCGCAAGAAGACTTACTTTCTTTTTAAATCATCAGAGTATGCCACAGTCGGTCATGTCGAACAGCACTGCTCTTTCTTTTTGCTTTTAACTAGGTCGCCATATGAAAGAGTGCTGAGCTGCCCCGTGGCAAGCGTTGAAATGAGCAAAATGCATTTCAAGCGGAAGGCAGTTCCACAGGCACAACCCCTCCAGTGTAGTTCCCCCCTCCCTCTCTCTAGCTGCACAACTAGTGTGTGTGTGTGTGTGTGTGTCAACAGATCTTGGTTGTGGCCCCGCATTGACCCCAAAAGAATGTCTAGCCATCCGGTGTACGAGCGCGACTTGCTGCAGTAGCAGCGGCAGCAGCAGCATGCGAGTACTCCATGTACTCATTCAGTCATTCACTCATTCATTCACTTCATTTACCGAGTTACGCACACGATGAGACTGTGACTGTGACTGGAAATGTAAATGTGAATTCAAGTTGTGGGCTGGCCCCTGTTGATGACATCAATTTGCGTAAATTGTGCTAGGAAAACGTTGCCGGAAACTGGCAGTCTAATGGAGCGGAAGTTTTTCCAAAGCATTCAAATGACTGCAACACACATTGCCCCTTTCGACCCGCCCCCACCTCCACGCCTCCCAACCAGTGACACCTTAACCCTTGCCTGCTGTCGAGTGACACAGAGAGCTACAGCTGGATATAGCCTGGCAGCCAGTCAACCATTGCAGTTGACCATTTTGAAGCGAAGCGCATTCAAACAGCATTCAGATGAGTTCTCATTCTATCTCTATCTCTATCCCTATGTCTATCTCTATCGCTCTCTGCTGCTGTTATTGTTGACTGGCTGGCTGAATGTTATTTAGCAGCGCTGCTAATGAAGCCTGCTGTTGCCAGCAATTAAACAGCAGCTTAACTTTAATGCAATTGTCTCACTCTCACACTCATTCAATCTCTCTCTCTCTCCCTCTCTCTGTCTGTCTCTCTTTATCTGTTTCTCTATTTCTGACATTCTCTCGCTGTCTCTGTTGTTCACTTGCTATGCTTAATTTGCTGTGCACGTTGTAAAATTAAACTTGTCATGCTGTGCATTTAAAATGTCACCAAACACGACGACCACCCCGCAGCCGCCTCCATCAGGACCAACACTGTGTGATCCTTAACCGAGCCAGTGTTACCAGCAAGTTAGCAGTCCCAATTGTTGGCAGCATCCCGCTCAGCATGCAAACGAAAATTTTATCAGCATCAGCATGAAAATGTCGCCGCATATTAACCTGTCATCCATCACTTTTGATACTTTAGCATTCTCGCGTTCCACCTTCGTGGCCAATACAGGGTGGGGTGTGGGGTGGGGGGTGGGGGGCTTGGTGTTTCACACTCTTAACCCCGCTGCTGCTTCACTCTTGTGTCACGCAGCAAAAAGGGTCAATTCCGTTGCACGACACACAAAAGGATAACGAGCGCAATATGAGTTGGCATTATAATACAACAACAAACAGAAATAACTACAACAACAGCAACTACAACAGTGACAGCAACAACAACAACAACAATGCTCAATGACAGCGTATAACACAAAGAGAAAATAAAATGGCGTCCTCGCTGCTGTTGTTGGCATTGGCTGTTGTTGTTGCTGCTGCTGTTGTTGCTGTTGTTGCTGTTGTCGCTGCTGCTGCTGCTGCCTCTGCAGTATCTGACGATAGAAATGCCAATGAAGCTGACGCCGCTGTTGACGTTGATCCCCAAACAGCCAAACTTAATAAAACAAAAAACACAAATTTAAAATAGAACAATATCATCGCTTCAGTTTACAGCTTTATTCAATTCAAACATAAATATTTAGACATTTAAGTCAAAATTATTCTATTAGCTTAATTCGTTTATTGTTGTTTCTAAGTTTCAAGAAATGAAAACATATTCAGTTATAAGTTAATAATTGCAAAGCGCAAAATTGCTTAATATGTCAATCAACAATAAAATGACAATTTAAAATAAGACTTCGTTTATTAAATGCCAGCAAGATTTGGGTGATTAAAATAGAAACTAAATAAATACAAATATTAAATCTCAATTGGGATTATAAGTAAATACAATCTTAGCTGTATTTTAAAATATTAGGTATTTGTTATAAAAATATAAATTAAACAAATTACATTTTTAGCTTATCTAAATATCGTGATGTTAGTTTAATAAAAATTGTACACCTCAATAAAGTCTGTAAAATGTTACGATATCTCAGGCATATCCGCATTATGCATGCATATCCAACTCTTGAGTTATGATTTACCTGTTCCTTCAGCTTATTTTTATTTATATTCTATAGTGTATGTGTATAAATATAAGTCTTATTTATTCTTTGAGCTTATTTACATAGATTTCATATTGTGTGGCAGCGAGTATATAAAATAAAGTAGCTCTCTATTCTTGATAAATAAATAAACATTTCTCAGACACTTTCTTTCTGGATACTTTGCTAGTTGCGATGCTGCTGCGCTAAACAACATAACCGATTCACTTTGGTAGAGCAACACAATCACAAATACTAACAGCAAACAGGAATGTGGGATGAGGTGGGGGGTTGGGGGCTTGGGTTGCCATTACTTCCCTCCAATATGCCTGAAGCCCCCATCCACCCCTCCGGCTTAACCGTTGATGCGGTTCTAGATAACTTTAGCGTAGCTAAAGGCCAAGTTTAGAGCATGACTGTGTGTGTGTATGAGAGGGAGGGGGAACTGCATGTGTATCTGTGTGTGTGTGTGTGTGAGAGAGCTATGCTGATGGCGCATCAGTTTTGCCAGCATATGCGTGTGTGTGTGTGTGTGTGTGTTTTTATGACTAAAATTGTAAATTATGTCAACTGGCCACGACCCACAGAGCTCGTTATAGTTGGAGTGCGATATCCCCACACACACGCCTCCACACACACACACACATGCCCAAACACACAGACACACACACACACACACACACACATCGGTCGAGTCTCTAACAGCAACACGAAGCTAATGAAAATTTATTGATAATAAATTTAATATGTTTTGCGGCTGCGTGTTTTATATGTATGCATGTATGCATACACACACACACACACACAGCCCGACAAACAGCCATATAACAACACATACTATATACATCTATATAAAGTATTCATAGCATAGACATATCCTTAGAGTTTTGAATTTTCCATGTAATCGACACTCAACGCCCGCAGAGTGAATTGGTTTGTGGGTTTTGATGTGTCCCGTTTTGTGTTTGAGGGTGTTCGGCTTGGGTTCTTGGGTTCGCTAGCTGTGCCAACTAGTCATAATTAATTTATTGTAATTAAATGATAAAAGTAAATTTTGTTTAACAACACCCTGCTTCTCGATATTCCCATCAGCAGCAGCAGCAGCAGCAACAGCAACAGCAGCAGCCGCAGCAGCAGTTGCACTTTGTAATGCGATCTTGCCAGTTGGCGTCTCAGCGTTTTTTTATTTGTATCGTCTATATATATACACATATAACAACACAGCAGAACGGCAATTGAAGCCATACTCCTGTCAATGCCCCTCCCATTTCATACCCATTCCCCTGGCAGACAGCTCAGCGTTGTTGACATTTCATTGAGTCTCAAACTCAAACTTCATTATGTCCTGCAGCGTCTGGCGCCAGCAAAGGAAGCTCATGTCGTGCCTTGATGTGCACCCCCCTTGTCTCTAGCCCCGTACCCACATCTCCTCTCCTTCCATCATATGCGTGCCTTCTTCTTATACTTTATCTCTCCCAGTGTGTAGGTGGGTGTGTGTGTGTGTGTGACTTTGTCTAAGTTTGTTTGCATAACCTATTTGTATAAATATTTAGCTTTTTGCTTCGCTCTGTTGCTCAACTTATTTGCACGTCTCCAAACGCCAGCGGCAAAGGCAACGACAACGTGCACCCCCCGCAAAACTCACCCCTTCCTGCTGCCGCTTTCCCTCTCTTATGCTGATGGCCTCCTTGATGGCCTGCTTGTTGCTATTACTCTCTCTCCCTCACTCTCTCTCTCTCTCTCTCTTTGTCTCTCGCTCTTTTGAAGAGCCTGTTTCTCTGTTTTGTAGGTGATAACAATGTTTGTCTTTATTTCAGCAGCAAAAACTTTACTCTCAACATTTTCACTTAAACTTGCTCAACAAATTTGGTTTATTATTTTATAGTTTGGCACGTGTGCTTGTGTAAATGTGTGTGTGTGTGTGAGTGTGTGAGTGCTAAAGAATTTTAGCTGCTGCTTCGCTCAGCAATTTTGATGGGTAGTAAGAAAAATCAAACTTATAAATTTATCATGTCGAAATTTAACTATACTTGCACTAACAGTCTAATTAAATCTTGCTATGCAGAATTACATAATATTCTGTTCAGAAAATGTCCTGTTCTGTTAGATGGGGAATAAACTTAGTTTAGGTATATGTTGAAAATTCGAACATGCTCAGAGAGGGTATTAAAAGTTTAGCTTATTAAATAACTCTACATTTTGTAATATGAAAATATTAAAATGTTCAGCATAACTTGTACAACATAAACAAGAAACCTTAATTAAACCGATGCATGTAATAAAATTAGTTTAATATACTTTTGGCTTAAAATGTTATTTTATTCAAGCCCTTGATTCTAAAGTTAAATTATTTGTTATATTAGCTCCATTGAACTTTAAGCCATGGCTTTATTTAATGCAGTTTAATGTAGCATACTTTTACGCTTGCCGATAAATAACTAAGCAACTCGGCAGACACAGACAAAATCTAATTAATATCAGACTGCAGGACTTGTGCAAAAGTGCTTATGCAAAAGCAATTTAATGCTCAGCGATTTGTTGACACTTGTGCAAACGGAATCCTGATCGAAGCCTACTTAAGCCAGCCAAATTAACGTGTCCTGTGTCCTGTGTCCTTTGCTACTCAACCGTTTGATCCCCGGCAAATGGCGACAATGCAATTTACGCGCCTGTAAGCAGCTAAAGACAAGCAAGCAAATAGCTAAAGCTCACCCACTTAATGAATTGTCAAACACTTTAAGCCAATAAACGCAGTAATGGCAACACACACACACACACAGACACAGACACATATACAACTAAACATTTGTTCCAGTGAAACAGGTGAGAGGTAGATAGAACAAGAGAGAGACAGAGAGAGAAATAGAGAGACAAAGTCAGTGACAAGCTGCATCGGCAAGCGCTTGGCAATTGCAAGGCGTTTAGCTGTAAAACTTGCTAAAGTTGTGAAATGCCACACACCAACTTTTACCTACACACACACTCACACACACATACACACACACACACGCACATAGTCACATACCCGAGGACATTTGTCACAGTGCTTTGCTTTCCCGTTTTTTCCATTTTGCGGCTATGACTGTCAGCGAAACTTTGCTTTGCTCTTCTTTTGACATTCAACAGCAACAACAACTCAAGTGTTTATGTTGGCCGGAAGACATAAAAGCAAAGCGTCCGCAACTGGAGCCCGAGCTGCTAGTCAATAGTGGATAGTGGAGCAATGCAAGAGACACGCAACCGCAACAAATCCAACGGACATCTACTTTAAAGTTGGATAGGTCGCATAGAGCAGCAGTTGCACGCTGAACTCGCCACTCCGCCACCCCTCTCCTCCCTCGCACACCCTTTAGCTGTTCAGCTATTTCCTGCTGCACTTGCACTTGCAGTGCTGCCAAGTGTTTTCGAGCACGCGATGGACACACAGAGAGCCCAAGACAATCACAACACAAGAAAGGACGAGACAAAGACGCAGCTACGTCAGAGACAGCAGCGTATTAAAAACATGAAAGAGACAGAGTCAGAGAGAGAGAGAGAGAGAGAATGAAAGATATACCTACATACGTCTATAGATGGATGGAGACTGAGTCTTTGTCATTTTTCATTGAGCAATAACAACAGAATGCTTTTCGAACAGATCCGAACTTAACTGAGCTGAGGGCAAAAGCGAAAGTGTCCGTTAAGTGGGTTTATGTGGCCCCAAGAATATACGCTGCTGCTGCATTTTTATGGTTACTTAAGGCCAACAGCTGTAAAGAAGCGACAACTATAATGTATATACTTATAACTGGACAATCAGCTCAATCCATTGAGCAATGACACAAAGCCATTTAAACAACTTCTATAAAACACTTCTTTGTTTTTATTCATTACGCTACGCACAAGCATGTCGAAGCGTGTCTAAAGTTTAATTTTTATACTATTTAAACGGCAGTATTAATAATAAAAAAATAATGATTTGAGTGTTTATTATCCCTGGTGAAGGATCAACTTAGAATACTGACAAGTTACATTTGACCAAGAGGAGTCTGCCGATTTTGTGACAATGAAGAGAAATGCCCAAAGTTAGCCAGGAAAATATGTGTCATTGCAACTAATAGATCGCAGTTCAGTAATAATAATACTATTAATGCGATAGTGTGGAATCAAAAGTGTTGAAGGAACAACACTGCTCGAATATAAATTATTGCAATTAGACATTCGCTCCAACAGATATTGATTTAAATTTACGCTTGAACAGTTTACAAAGATTCCAACGGTTATCACATTCAGTTTAAAATATTTTAGCCCGAAAATATTGAACAATAGAATGTTTTGTAAAAATAAAATAGTTGCGTGCATAATAGTTATTACGATAGACTCGAGAATTTACAAAAGGATATTTCGAAAAACAAAATTCCATTGCATTGCAATTTGTAATTTGTAATTTACTTCAAAAATGCAAAGCTCTCGTAAAATACCAAAAGGGTCAGCAACGAATGCCATGAGTATAAGCAAAAGTTATACCATTTAAGCTGCAGATATGAATGTCATTGGAATATTACAACAGTGGCAAGCATACCAACAACGACAATGACATCAACAAGAACAACAATAACGTGGACAACAAAGAATGAGGCGACTGGCAAGCAAATAATTGGCATAAAATGACACCAGAAATTGATTAAAATCCAGCAGAAAAAGCACGCAAAGAAATGTAAAGAAAAATCAAGAAAAAAGTGAAAAGAAAAACGAGGCATGAAATATTAAATAACATTCATTCTATCTTCTTCTTCTTTTTTTTTGTGTAAGTAAACTGTTAACAAGCAACAGCCAAAAGAAAAGCGATAAGAATGCAAGAAAAAAGAAGTGAGAGGGAGAGAGGGAAAGATAGAGAGGGGGAGAGGTAAATAGGGGGTGGCGAGAGGAAATGAAAAAGGAAGACGGTGCACGACAAAGTTAAAAATCAATTCGTGGCCAACTGAAAGCTGATTTATGGCTGCATTTATGAAATGGCCCACAAGCCGAATAGCGGACAAAAAAGCAAACACCAATATACCAACACACACACACACACACAGTGACTGATATAGGAGCAACTGTAGGAAATAGGAAAACTAAGTGATTGAGAGGTATAACAAGTCCAGCAAATTTACCAGAAAATTGACTTTTTCTGTGCGGAATTAAAGCGCCCGCAAATCGAAGACAGGCGTGACATGGCGGGCCAAGGCGTCGTGTGGGCGTTCCACATGCCACTAAACTTGACAACGAAGCAATTCGACCGCTCCTCCTGCAACTGTACTGTTTGTGTGTGTGTGTGTGTGGGACAAAGTAGAAATTGAACTGTTTGCAACAGCGAGTACAAATTGCAACTTGTTTGCGCCCGGCTGCATTTTGTTTTATTTGCGACAGGTGAAATAACTGCAATTACGCTGATGTCGTTGCCTCAGCAGCCATAAAGCAGCCAAAAGACCCAAATGAAATTGCCAGTTACGAAGGGGGGTGGCGCGCGGCGGAGGAGCAGCATATTTGCTGTTGCAAAAGAAGACGAAGAAAAAACGGAGAAGTGCGCTTAAGTGCCGCTTGGCGAAACATTTCGCTGCAACAGCGGGGGCAACAGGAAGCGTTCTAAAATACGAACGCAGCAGTTGTGCCAAAAAAAATAAGTACTGCAAAAGAAAAATTACTCTTTTGGGTATGCCGACGATTATATGCCCTTGCAGATTAGAATTTACCCACTCTCACCTAGATTTCTGCAACCAAAAACAAATAGTAATAAAGAATTTTAATAACCCAAACATAATTATCTTTCTTTTATAAAGGATTCGATTTCTGTGACCAGCAAAAATCAATGGTGATCGAATAAGTCCGAGAATTGTAGCAAAAGTAGCCAAGAATAATTAATACATTAGGAATAATTATATTAATTTTACGTGGACTATTTCTTACTTGTGACATTTGACAGCCCGATGTTGATATTGTTGTATGAACCTTCCAACTCTAATAGACTTATTTCCGGCTAGCAAAAGACAGATCTGGATGGAGTTGTATTAAGATAGCTTTATCAGCACCATTAATAACTGGAAAATAAACAGGCAGACAACGCAGACATGTTGCTGATCAAGAATTAAGATGCTATTTGGATTCGTAAATATCTCTGTCGGTGCGTAGCACATTGCATGACAAAATTATAATACACTCTGCAAGGACATGGAAAACTAACAAAATCGGAAGCGGAAGCGCACAAAGCGCAAGGGTCCGAGTGGGAGTCCGAGTCCGAGTCCAAGTAGTGGCAAGCAGCAACAGTGGCATCATCATTGTCGCTTCGCTGCCTGCCACAGCAGAGGGGCGCTGCGGGGCAACTAAAAGTCTCTGGCTACACAGTGCAAACAAAACGGAACGTAAAAGTTACAAGAGTTGCCACAGTTTACATTGGTTTGTTGTTGTTGCTGATGTCACAAAAAATTGGTTGCTCATTTGCTGGTCCGCCTACGACCTCCCCACCCACCGCACCACAACAGCCTATGCCAGTTCTCCACTTGAATGCTTTGTTCAATTAATGAGACTCTTGACAGTTTTGCTGCTGCTGCTGCGCTGGTGCTGCCGCCATTTGATGTCCTTTTTTTAGGGTTCTCGTTGCCACTGATTGTTGGCAATTCGAGTTGTGGCACTTGGACGCTGTCCCGCTAGCTGCTACCGCTGCCGATGCTGTTGCTGCTGCTGTTTTGTAATTTATAATGTCAACTTTTTGATTTTTCAGGTCATAGCGCACTTAATTAATGGCAACCAGGCACAGGAGAGGTACGCGAAGGCTGAAGTGGGGGAAGGTTAAGCGTTTGCAATTGAACACAAATACTTGCATATAAATTCAATTACGCCGGCAAACAAAAATCAATAGCAGAGTTTTACGGCCCCTTTCCTAACTGGCATGCCTCCTGCCCATCCCGTCAACATCTTTTCATCGCTGCCACTGCTGGAAGCCACGCCTCGCATCGTTTATTAATTGCCGCACGTACATTGCTCATACGTCACGTTGTGCACAAGAGGAGCAAAAGAAAACTGTCAGCTGTAATTAGCACAGCTGAGCGAAAGCCAAGCACAGTGCTGGTGTGTTAGCCATGTTGTCTGGTAGTTGGTTTTGGTGTTGCTGTTCTTGCTTTTAACACAACTTGACGCGGTGAAATTTTTTGACTGAGTGATGCGTTGGCAGCTTAGAAAGCAGCAGCAGCAGCAGCAGAGGACACAGGACTGGGTCTAACGGTAGCAATGTGAGAAATGGGGGCAGCTGCCAAAAGATGAATGTCTTTGCCGTTGCCACATGTGAGTGGGCGTGCCAGCATAATTATGAATGCCATTTTTACTAACGATAATGTGGTATGTGGCTGGCTGCTGACACTGCTGGCGTCTTAAAGCAGCTTTAACTTGTTTATATAGAGAAAAAGTGGCAAGCTTCCCACTGCTTCTGTGCTGCCCCCTGCAACATGCCTCTAACAGCTCAGCCGCTGGCAAAAAATAATAATTTGCAGTGCAAGTTGCAAGCGCTTTTTTATCTGCTCGTTTTTTTTTGTGTGCCACTTTTTATTTAGCCGCTTTGCTGTTGTCGGCTTTTATGTTGTATATATTTCAACTTCGCGTACCTTTTTTTCCCGCTGCTACTGCTGCAATTTTTCTCGCTGATTTTCGCACATATACGCGTAGATAGACATGGAGACGGTTGGACGGTTGGACGGTTGGACAGACAGACACTTGGTCGTGGACATGGCCAGCAGCGAGGCTGAGACGCTCACGGCAAGCACGGAGGATGATGCAGGAGCTCATGTTGTTTGGCGCCATTATTAATAAAGTTCACGAATGCAATGAGCGCCGAGCTGAGCGCATTATGAGTGAGTTTGCCAACACACATTCACACACACACCCACACACACACACACACCCACACACACACATGCAGTGTTGCCTGCCCACTGAAGAGTTAGTCAGCTGCAGTTGCAGTTGCTAGGAGATGAAATTGACTTCGGAACGCTCTTTTTACATATGCGCATACTACAAATAGCATATATATTTTTATTACTTCTATATTTCTAACAGATTGTTTAATAATACAATACTAACAATTGGATTTAACACAGTGGAAAACTCATAAGCAGATTCTATACTTAAAGTAAATGTCATCCGTTTCTGGGTTATTCCAAGTTAACTTTGTCCTTGCTGCTTAGAAACTTATTTAATCCTTTATATTTATCTATCTACATATTTTAATTCATTTTGCTTGTTCTTGCTTACAAAGAGTCTTTAATGATAATTTAGAATTTTATCTGTTCCTCAATTATGCATGCTTGTCAAAGAAAAACGAAATAATATTATTGATAATTAGCAGATCAGATTCCTAAAATGATCTCTTCTGATTACCTCATTTTTTATTACTACTATTAGTCGTAATACTAATTGCCAGACTCTCTGGTACATGTTCAATAAAAATTGATGGAATAATTCAAAAATATAAATAAAAATATATATATCTCTTATGTTTTGGGCATATATACGATACATGATATATGCGTATATATAGATGATATTTAAATATAAAGCGCATTTGAGCTGCGGCTTGGGGCTTCTTTTTGTTATACTATTTGTAAATTATGCTAGGCCCGCTAGGCGCCTGCATTCCGCTCTGGCCAACTCTGTGTTATCTGTTACTGTGGCAAATGCAACCACACACACACACACACACACCTACACACACACACACACACACATATGTATATATGCATACAGATGCGAGCATGCACACACTTGTAATTCCGTCTAGGTGCATGACAGCCCAAAGTGTTTCTGTTTCATGCCCATTGCAACAGTTTCAACTTGCAACGGCAATTCCACACACACATATGTGCGTGTGTGTGTGTGTGTGTGTGTATGTCGAGTTGTTGGCTGGTTGGTTGATGCGCCTCGAGTTCTGTCGAGTGCGGCTTTTGTGGGAAAAATTAAAAATTTCGAGTGGGCCGCAAGTGGTTTCAAGGATTTGCATTAAGCGAATGCAACCAACTCGCCACTCTCTGCCCCCCAACCATTCATTACGACCCGCAGAGAGTGCAGAGCCTTCCATTTCAAACCCAGCAAACACAGCCCAACTCAAACCAAATCCACACACTCTTCCCCTCCCCCCTTGGCTTACAAGCACATTAACGATATGTTGGGTCTGTTAGCTGATGTTTCTGCTGCTGTTTCTGATACTGCTTTAGGGCGGCTGCTGACAGGCGGTTTACGCTTTAATGGCTGTTCGTCAAAGCGAGCAAATTGCGACAGATACCCAACTACGCCCTATTCGTATATAGCTCACTCCGTATTAATCAAAGTATTATAAGCAGCAACTGCATCTAAATTGAATAACAATGAAACTAGGTCTTACTTGAACATTTACATCTACTAAAATCGAAAAGAGTAAGATAAAGAGAGAGAGAGAGAGAGAGAGATAGGGGGATAGAGTGCGAGCTCCCTTTTAAAATATCGCTTTAATATATAATAAATACTGTACTAAAAAGAAAATGTGAGTGTTAGTTAAAATCATTAAATTCGCTTGGAAGCGCGATAGCCAACGAGTATAAAAACGAGCAAAAAAAGTGTAGAACGACTAATGGCGAGAATGTTAAAGAGGACTATAACGACTGAGATAGAGTGAGAGAGAGAGAGAGAGAGAGAGAGAGAGAGAGTCAGTGGGCGAAAGAGAAAGAGAGTTGTCGGGAGGAAAAAATATAAATATAAAGAGAGAGACCAAAAGGTTAACAGAGAGGCACGAAGTAAAATAAAGTCACAGACAGAGAAAGGATATGTGAGATACAGCTAAAAATTCCGAGAGATAGAGTCCTCTAAGCATAAAATGGCTCTACATATATATAATTTCACGGCATTTTTTAACCGAAATCTTCAATGGTTATACGGGTTCACTAGCAATCTGGCATGTACATTAATATTAATGTGTTATTTCGTATAGAAGACAAACATGAACCGGTCAAAACAGTCTGGCAACCTTATTACCATTGGCCCGATACTATCGAATCAGCAGCGATATCAGTAAAGTATCGATATCTGATCGACATCGAACGCAATCAGGCATGAGTACAACTTCATTATCAATAAGCAATGCAAATACAAGTTAATATCGCTAAGCCATCCATTATAATACAATAAATACATCATATAACATAATATCTACATTAATTAGAAGCAAGTAGGAGATTCCAGTACATATTTCGCTTAATTTTACATGCGACAAGCCGAATAAGTTAAAGATGCTGAAATTATAAAGTATACTAAAATCAATGCCATGTAAATAATATGCAGTTGTGTGTTATATTTTTCAGCACTGTTATGCACGAGTATGGCGAAATGGGTACCTCTGTATTAGGGCAGGCACTCACACACATAAACGGAAAGATAGACAGTGAGGCAGAGAAATAGGTGCATATGAGTGTATTCGTATGAATATCAACTGCTCTCGGCAGTATTCCCAACAATTACACACAGCTCAGACTCACAAAAACCTTTGCACGGCCCACTAAGCACACTTGTCAGTTTGTCTTGTAACTGTCTCTACTTCTATCTCCCTCTCTCTCTCCTCTCTTTTTTCACTCACTCTCTCTCTCTCTCTCTGTCTCTCTCCCGGCTGCTATCTAGTTTTGTGTTGCTGATTGGGACTTCTATGATGTTGTTGCTGTTCTTATTCTGATTCTGTTCATGTTCTGCTTCTTGTTGTGCTGTTGTTTTCTATTTACCAAGCGCTTGAGTCGACTTCCACACACACACACACACACACACACACACATACAAACACACTCACACACACACACAAACATGCAAACACATATGCATTTGCACAAATATAAATGCTATTTTTATTTATTTTCGTCTTTGCTGCTTGCATGTTAGAGAGCTTGTGAAAAATTTCATAATAAAGTTGTTGAACTATTTTTCATAGCATAGTTTTGGGGCCCCGGCGCACTTAAGCGTATTAAAAGTGCCTTCGCGAAAGCACTCGAAATATAAAATACACTTACACATAGATTCCAAGCCGAATGCAAATGCCAGATAATAATCGGCATCAGCTTAAAGTGAAAGAATGGACTCAAAAATAAAATGAAAGAAGTGAAAATGAGTGCTTCGGAGTCGACTACGTGTAATTAAGTTGGCATCAAGGACGTGCAAGGACCTACGTGTATGTGGGCGAGGGTGTGTATGTGTGTGTGCTTGTATGTGTGTGTGTGTGTGTGGCACGCTTCAGGGCACTTTAAATTGCGCTCGCCCAGAGAGAAACAAATGGCCCTGTACCGCAACATGTCCAGCTGTAAGAGGGTTAGGAAGCTGGAGCAGACGGGCAGATTTGCAGAGAGGGTTTCAAGGGGTTTCAAGGGACATGCACGTACTTCCTAATCCTTTTCAGTTTTCTTTTTTTTCGTCGGATCAGCGACGAGTCGACGATTCGCGTCGCCTGCTGCACATGCGGGCCTCAACGGCCAAACAAACAAATCGACTGGCGAAAACGAGTGGAAAAGGCTAGAGCTCCAGCCAAGGGTCGAGTGGTGTGGAGTGGTATGGAGTCTCCAGCAACGTGCGACGAAATCAAAAAGTTTGAAACAATTTCGTCGTAAATCTTCGAAAATAGTTTTGCACAAGCGCAGGCAGGCAGAAACAGGCCGACAACAACAGCAACAACAGCTACAAAAAAAATGAACAAATATAAAACAACAATCGCAACAGAGGCACAGAGGTATAATAAGAGTGGTGAAGCCTAAATACGCTAACACTTTGATGAACATTTTAAAGTGTATGTGTTTAAAATAGTATTCAATTTTCGTACGATTGTATTCATGTCAGCTATGCTTACAAGTCTTAGCAATCTCTATTAAGGTTGCTTTACCAAACAGTTTCTTTAAATTATGATTCTCTTGATTGACATATCTCATAATTGAAGTGGGCATAAGCATTTTTGTAAATGCTCATAATATATAATGTATATTACTACCTTTTGTGTATGTCATATATATCTTTCACTTATAAGCTATTTTTATGAATATATCTTTACCGTATCCAAAATGTCATCCTTAAATCGTTACACAATTCGAAACAACCCTAATATACCCTCAAGCAACAATAAAAACAGAGCAGTGGAGAGAGGAACGGTGGCAGCAAAACCAAGTTAAAAGCGAATTCTGTGTTTTGGGGCAGTTGCAACACACGTCATGAAATTGAACTTACAGAAGTATGCACAAAAAGCTGTGTAGCACAGTTGCACTGGTCACACTGCGCAGCAATCAGTGGCATGCAGCCTCAGTTTAACCAACAAAAAAAAAATACAAAACTCAAATAAACGGACAGTGATCCTAGCCAAAAATGAGAATCCATATCTTAAGTAGCTGGCAAAGCTATTGTAAAGCGCCCGCACCGAAAGAGGCAAAAAAGGAGGCAGCAGGCAAACAGCATGTGGGCGTGGCTTAAACTTTGCAACCTTTCCCCCGTCCTAACCGCAAAACTAAGCTGACTGCAAAATAAAACTGTTGGATCTCGTAACGAACAAATAAAACGTTTAAAATGCTCACAAAATCAGTGGCTGACAATGTCCAGCCGAAGTCCTTCCACAGACCCTGTCTGAGGTTTGTGGCCAACTTTAAACTGCCAACATGCCATGTGTGTTGTGTGTGTATGTTGTGTTTGTGTGTGTGTGTGTGTTTGTGGGTGGTGACTGGCGAGTGTAACTAATGCTCGGACAGTGGCACTAATTTAATTACGAAAAACGCAAAGTGTCGCCCGATGCCACATTCTGTAGCTAATGCAGCGACGCGTCGCTTGCTGCTTGCCCCATTTGCTGATTGCCACAAATTGTCCTGAAGGGACACTATTTGGCGTTTGCCCGCGGGGAAGTGGAGGCTAGAGGTGTGCTGTGGCGTCAAGACAGCGGCAAAGAGCATACACCAAAGAGCCGTATAATTGTGCGACACTTCGGGCAACTGTCCACCCTCACACCGTGCATCCCTCCCTCAGCCATCGCCTCAGGGCCTATCAGTGCCTTCCCGTCGCATCTCATTTGCAACGGGTTGCCTAATGGCGCCACCAATTTTTAACTAAAAGAAATACTCTTCAGATGCAGTGCACAGTAAAAGATGACCAGCGCTGACCAAAAATGCTAGCGTTGCTGCTATCGATATTAAAAATGATTTGTGTGCTCTGAAAAATAACATAAATTTTAGAATTTAATTTTTATTTTAAAAATCAATTTTATTGAACTTTAATTGCATGACTAAAGTCGGCAATTTAACTATCAGTTATGCTATCTATAGAAATTATACAGAATCATAAACTATTTTTCTTAATGTTTATAGAGTTGGTCAAATACATTTAAAATAAATTAATTTTATTTTGAATTATACTAAACGTCATGTTAAAAATTAAAATTAAGTATTAAATTAAAAAGATAATCGAACCAATATATTATTTAATTACGCTGAGATTTTATTTAGCAATCGTTTTGGTTTTGATAAACTTATAAATAGCTAGTATTTGTAAGCATTTCTTTACTCTCGCTCTATTATTATAAGTACGTGGTATATTTAAGTCGCTTATAGCCACTGAAAGTCACTTGCTTGTTATCTGTGTAGCGGCACTTGGGAGATTACTTTTTGGCAGCCACTGTGGCCAGTTGCATAAGCAGCAAATAAACGTGGCCCAAAACTCTTCTCGCAACTCATTAGGCCAGACACTTGCCAAAGGATTTACCCAGTCAGTCCAGCTGGTGAGCATTGAGTCTCTCAGTATGGGTGTTCTGTGTGTGTGTGTGTGGCAAATTAATTAATTTAAGTCTTATACAATTGCAACTAGCAAGTTGCAGTCGCCCCAGCCTGACTCTGAGTCCGAGTCCGAGTCCGAGTCTACATCTGAGTCGAGGCCAAGCAGCAATAAAACATTAGACATGTTGTCTGTCTCGCTCTCTCAGGGTCTTTGCTGCAACCGTTTCTATTCCAGTGTCCTTTGTTGCTGTTGTTGCTGGCTGGCGAACGAGGTTAAACATGCCGCACACTTGGGAAATGCCACACATGCACTGCCTCTGCATTCAATATTTTCCGGCAATTTTCCAGTCACAGTCTGAGAGCCAAAAATGATCAACGCCCAGAGGCGTAACCGGCAGCCACACAAGTTAAAGGGGGGCAGGTATGTAAAATCGATTTTCATTCAACATTAACAGGCCTCCAAAATGACAAACATTGCCACTCGAATTCTCAATTGAGATAGAGATAGAAAGAGAGCGAGAGAGAGAGAGAGAGAGAGAGAGAGAGTGAAATGCATGTGACACAACCAAAAAAGCCTTTAAGTCGTTGCCACACAGGATATTGCATATTTGCACACTCACACACCACACACACACATACATACACACACACACACACACAAATACACACAGGAGCCGCAAATGAAAAATGTTACTTTAAAACGAATTGGAGTCCTCAATTGGCACATGGACAGCATTTGCTGGGGTGTGGTTGATGGGGTCAGTGTGTAGCTGCTACTGCCGCCTGTGCGGGCTGTGTTACATGTTGCCTGCTGCCTTCTGCCTGCTGCCAGTCATTTTATACATTTTGGTTGCATTGCGCACCCAGTTGCCACACATGCAAAACGAAATTGCAATCGAGCGCGTGTCAAAGGGCATAGGCATCAAGATATAACCAAGCTCAGCCCACAACCCATCCCCTTTGACATGGCAGCTAAATGTCCAGTCCTTTGTGCTGCTGTTACTGTTACTGCTGTTGCTGCCACTGCTGATGCTGGTGCTGCTGATGCTGCTGCTGCTGATGCTTGTGCAGTTTCTATGGCAGCTCTCGCTTAAAGTGCACTTGTCCACATTGACACATGTGGGCGGCTCTGGGTTCCGTGTGCGACGGAAATGTGAAACAAACAACTGTATGCCTGTGAGTGTGTGTGTGTTTGGGCCAAAAATGCAGTTGTTTCATTGTCACAATGGTAGCTGCTGACTGCCTCCCTGCTACCTCAGTCTTGGTCAGCATTGCAACTGCAGTTGTTGCACTTTCCGTGGCTGCTGTTTCTGAATGTGTGTTTGGCATTGTTGCCATTTGCCATTTGCCATTGCTCGGCTCAGTTGCTGCGGAAGCCGGAAGTGGTAAACATTCGGCCAAAGGCACAGCCTGCGTTTAATGTCCTGGTCATGCTACGGCCATGTCCTGGCCTGGCTCTGGCTCTGCCACTGGCACTGGCAATGGCCCCAACGGATGTCGCTCATATGTAATGAAAAATCAATCAATGTAAAAATCATTTGCACATACGTCCGTGTGTCCAGTTACCTGATTCAGGACCAGCTTCAAGCAAATTTACCTGGATTGTAAGTAAGTAAAGATGCACTCGTGATGTAAATTGCTAATTCTACTTTGATGTAAATAAAGTGTTACAGCCGTATTTCAATTAGAGCAGTTAAGGCAATTGGTTTGTAAATTATGTGATCGATTGAGAAAAAGGGTCTGTCAATTGTTAATGAACCTATGGGTTTAGGTTAAACTCAGCATAAAAATGTCACTAAATGCTGGAACTTTAAATTAAATATTAATATTAATTATTTTCTTTTATTAAAATGTAATCTGTGTAAACATAATTCAAATATCTTAAATTTGTGTACGTGATTTCCGTCTTTTTCTTTGCTTTTTTTTTAAGTCTCAAGCTGGAATATATCCTTTACAATGCTCAAGTTTATTGATCGTATGGCTGAAGAGCGTCTCAGTGTCAATTGCTGGCTGGCACTTCAAGTCAACCAACAATAATGCCGAAACTCAAGCTCAATTTCACCCAGCCCCAACATCGATTTGCGCCCAACTTTTATGACACAGCCCTTGAACTATGCAGCGTTCCGTGAGACAGTCAAATTGCGGCGCAAAAACCAAAATAAAAGCGTTGCAAAGATACGTGCGACAGCCCCAAAAGGCAGTTAAAAGACAAAAGAATTGCGACTGGCTACAAAGCGGACAGAAGTCCAACAGAAACAATTGGTGTGGCACTGTGGAGCGTAGACGGTAAATTGAAATAAATGCAAGACGACTGTTAAACTTGCCATCGCACGTTTCAATTGCGTTCTGCAACTGCCCCAGCCCATGCCGCCTCCCGTGCCACAAAAGCACCATCATCCACGAAGTGTTCCCAAGTAGCAGGCAACAACAATTTTTTGGAAGCTTATTAATAATGCAGTGGCCGCAATTCAATGAATTTTTGACTCTACGCCACGACAAGCTGAACAACAAGCTGGACAAGGGAAAGAGGATTGGAGGTGGATATGGAGGAGGCAGCAGGCAGCAGGCAACGAGAGAAGAAACATAATTTTCTGGGCTATCTGATGAACCTTTTAGTCACGCAAGCTGAGCACGGGGCAAGGGGTGTACAGCACACGTAGGTAGACGGAGTGGGGGATGGGTCTGGCTAGGCGGCAGTGGGGTAACATGGCTGCTTAAACCTTTACGTGCGACAAATTTACGACTTGAAATGCGACCGCAACAGCAGCAACAACAGCAACAAAAGGGTGAGACCACAAGAGGGGGTTGGGGGGAACGGGGGGATTGAGCGAGTTTATACAAATTTGTAGATACAGATACACAGATACAGTTACATTTACAGTTAGAGTCACATATGTAGCTACTCCATCAGCATGTCGCTGTATGCGCAGTTTTAAGCGCATGTTAACCTTTAGCCCCGCAAACCAACAACAACAACATCAACGGCAACAACAACAAGTGCGGCAAGCGGCAACAACAAACTGTTCACTGTCCATTACATAAATATTTTATTTCAATAAAACGTGAGCAGTTTTTATGAATTTCATCGGCATTTCATGCAAAGAATTCTACGCTTTACTGTCGCTTAGTGGCATCGTTCGTGTTTTTGTTAGTGTTTTACATATGTTGTTGCTGTATCCCGTTATTCGCTGTAAACGGCAAACGGTCGAAAGCAGGCGTATAATCCCAAAATCAACAGAGTCCAAGCTAAATTGTTCCTTTGCCTGTCCGTCTACTTAACGGACTTATAATGGCTTATCCACTTTAAGACATTATTTTCAAAACAATGTTGTAGCAGTCAACATTAAATTATATTTATTTCACAAACACGTCTGCCTTGCTTTATTCACAGCGATTAATCTCTTCTTCTTCTTTAAGATGCTGATCACACAACTGATATCGATCGTTATCGATATCAATGTTATGTACGATGTTATTTTACAGTCTGTTAACTACATTACAAGTGGCCTGCAACAATTTCAACTGCATTGATTTGTTCACAGGCGCATATATTTATTCCGTACATTTAAAATTTAGAACTTTAGTTACTGGCTGAGTATAGATTCGCTTTGATAATAATAATATTTACTACGAAAACTAAGAATACTAACGGCAACTCCCTTTGCCTCATATCTAGATCTATATATACTTATATTTACATATTTGGATACTGTTTGATAATACTATTTACTATGAAAGCCAAGACTTCGGCAGACAACTCCCTTAATCGCACACCTATATCTATATAAATATGTACATACATAAGATTTTGATATTCCCATTTCATTCCATATTTTTCCAAAAACATAATTGAATGGCAACAGGAGATCTTATCGATAGAATAGGTAGTTTGAAGAAATATCTTTTGCTGTATTATTTGCCATCTTTTTTTTGTGTCAATTTGTAAACTTAGCTTGCTTAGATAGCTAAAATCAGTTTTTGCTGTATATAAGTACACGAATTTGTCAAAGTATTTTACTGGGTATCTACTACTGTATCATGTCATAATGCTATATCTTGTTCATTTTGTAAAGAGTTAGAGTCCCAATGGGGGCACAATAGCATCGGCATCTATGTGTGTGTGTGTATTCGATATACGTGTATGCACTACATGCATAGCTGTCGCTGTCCATTGATGTATGAAGCATTTGATTGAATTGACGGCACACACACCCACGCACACACAAAGTCTATATAAATGTTTGCAATCCCCGTTACAGCCACCACACCCCTCGGCACAAGCTCGCCCAACACCTGTGGGCCAATCGAGCGCATATCGCATATCGACTCTGACGCTGCTGGCCATAAAAACAAGAAAGCAAAAAATGAAAGGAAGAAAAAACAAGATGTCATAAATTTTCGACGCATTTTTACATTTTAAGCGTGCTTATATCGGTGTGAGTGTGTGTTTGTGTGTGCTCATGCGAGTGTGTGTGTATTTTGTGTGCTTTTATGCACATTAAGTTAATTGAAAAACGCGCAAACGTACACGAGGCTCATTTGCTTGGCTTTTGATAGAGCTTGTTAACAAAACAGCAAAAAAGAAACTGGGCTAAAATCTTAAATGTGTGTGTGTATGTGTGTGTGCGTGCTTCCGTGTATTTGGGTGTGTGTTTATTGTGCATTTGTTTGCCTTATGGGGCAATGAACGAAAACATTAATCTCCGTTTGCCATTGGCCAAGGAAAACAAAAATAACCGCAAAAATGCTACAATGCTAGCTAATGTACACACACACACACAAACATACACAAACACACACACATATACACAGTGTGCGTGAGGGCACTTCCTGGTTGCACAAGCATTGATGTTGCGCCCCAATCAACAAACCCGCAACACAGCCGCTGCTGCTAAGCAAGCTTATGCCACGGAAAATTGAAAATTTTTTAATCTCTGTCGAAAAGCGGAAACACGCAACAACAACAACAACAATAGCGAAAAACATTGTTGACAGTAGACGACAGTCAGCATTGATGTATAGCAGTAGGCATTGTAGGGACCTGGCAGGAGTGGTTCGCTATGGGACTAGTCCTGCCCAGGAGGTGGCCAACAAGCCAACAACAAATTGAAAATGAGTCAACAAGCAAGCAAACAAAAAAAAACTTTCAGCCACTGTCCGCCGCCCTCAAGCCACTCCCACACAAAAATATATAATAGCTCTCAGCATATTTAAATCTCAGCAAACAAACTTTTGACTGACTAATTTTACAAATTAGCCTGAAATTTATTTAAATTGTGTTGCCTACTTTTGAGCGCTAGAGCATTGCCAGCAGATTTGAAGTGAAACGGGCAACAAAATGTGGCGGCAAAATGCCACATTTATGTGGCCGCTTTGAAAAGACACAAGCGACAGAGTTTTCGGGCAGAGGGGAAGTGAAAGCAGGCATGAAATTTATTTAAGCAAGACGAAGAAAATGTTTTAAAAATTGGGTCAAATTTCGTATTCGGGAAAACCACAGATAGTCAAATATATAATGCAGATTATTACAGAACAATTTCAGCTTAATTGGACTGATAAAATTGGGCAGTAGAAGAAGATCAACTCAGCTATATCATAGGCATTTTTTTAAAAGGTAATCAAATTGTTATGGTCTCTATAAATCAAATCAAATTGTTAAGAATCAAGTGAAGTGTCATTATTAAACACATAATATTTAAAATTTTATGAATAATAATTTTTATATTTTCAGAAATCCACTTTTGAATCACACTTTTGCAACCATTCAAGACAATATAATAAAATCGAGTCTTCTCGTTTTATTCTCCCGTCTGGCCAATACTACCAAAAAGGAACTCAAATTTTAAAGACGATTTTCCTTGAATATATCAAAAATAATTTAATAAATTTTGTATTGTCGCGTTTCTCCTAATAAAAAAATCCCAAACCATTAACCACAATGACGTTCTCAGTCGTAATGCCATCAAATGTCGCATTTGGGGGCGCTTTCTTCTTTTTTAACCAAAGTCAAAGTTTAAGACTTCAAATGAGCATTAGCAGTGGCATGCTTAAGCGCCCAAAAGCAGGCAACATTTTTGTACAGACTCGCGCTAATTGCAGCGCAAAATTGTTGCGAATGCAATTAAAAAACTAGTGCGATATTTTTCGCCAACGTTGGCTGACTATTTGCGCAAGGACACGGCCAAACAAGCCGCGCATTATCCTTATTAGTTTTTTGGCCCGAAGCTGGCCCCATTGTTGTGACCATAAACGACATTTGCTGACCATTTCAATTTGAAGGCTTTGATGGCCAAGATAGCGAAGAGTCAAAAGGCTCATTTCAAATTCAATCTAATAATTAACATGGCCATAAAAAGCACACGGGCCATGCTCAGTTCATTCATTATACAATCCCCGCCCATCGCATCCCCCGCCCATTTGCTCCATTGTAACAGCCTTTAAAGTTGAAAAGTTTTCGTCAGTTTTTGCCCGAGCGACCTGACTGAAACTCATTTAAGCCAAACAAACATTTGTAGTCTTAATTTCCGTGGCTCATCATAAACTTGGTTACATCATTCTCCCACACCCGCTCAACAGCCCCCGTAAATGCCTGTCTACCCCGCTAGCTTAAAGCTGCTGTCAGTTGTGGGCAACACTTTGTTAATGATTTTCATTAAATTCTTACGCCTTTTGTCCACACTGCTGTTGGCTTGCTTCAAGGCATTAAGCATACACGCACCACACCAGCACACAAAAACACACACACACACACACACACAAACAGACTCGCAAACACACAGAGAACAGACAGACAGGCGCAGAGCTTCCCCAGTTTGCAGTTAACTTTGTGTTTTTATCGTTATTTGTGTTGAACACGCATACTTAACACCAACACCGACACACAAACACACTCACGCACACACACGCATAGATAGCTTGGAATGCTTCGTGGCACACACAATATGGCCAAATTCTCATCAAAATTTAATGCTGAAATTAACAAATCTGTTTACAAATTTATTAAAACCTTCGCACAGTTCGCTCATTTGACTGCCTGCTGTGTGCCCAAATTGGTAAGAATGGGGCAGAGTGGAAGATGCCAAAAAAGGGGGCAGGGTAACTAACTCAGCCAGAGGGGTGGCTTTTTAATGGCTGGCATCAGCATCAGCATCATGCGAAAAGGTATCTTCAGCTGATGTCATACACTTAACCCTTTACAAGTGCAGAAGTAAAATATGAGCGGTGTGTGGAATCAGTGTCATCGTAAATGATGTAGATGTTGGGATTTTGTTGTTGTTTTTTTAATGCCATAAGATAGATTTGATTGCAATTCTTTTAGCCTCTTTATCGCCTCCCCAACTAACATGCTGCTGGTATTAGCAGTTATTGTCTTTATTATTGAGTGCCTTTTGCAGTGCAACTTGTTAGATCTTTTGTTCCCCTTCTGAACCTATAACTCCTTCATAAACCCTAATTCCATTACAAAAGCGTGAATCATTATCGGGTTAAGGGTTTCTGTGTTCTTCGATTGTAAAACATGATATGATACTACATCATTTCCTGGCTAAGGCAACACAATCTGCTATGATATGCTTTGAGTTTTCTTTCTCATTATTAAAAATTAGCTGAGCTCGCTACTGAATATATCTAGTTTAGTTAGGTGACTTCTTATAGCCGATTATAGCCCAATAGGCGGCCAGCTCAGTTGTCCTCTATATCAGCAAAAGTTTTCGAAAGTTAAGTTTTAAATTAAAGTCTGCACACCTTCTTTGGAGTTATAATAAAAATATATTACGCTATATTATATAAAAAATTGTCTTGTGTCTGCAACTGTATTTAATGTGCACAAAGTTATTTATATAAATTGCAACAGTTGACTAGGCAAATCATTTTTACTTCCCTTTCAGACACACAACAAATAAATCATCTTCAAGACACTTGCATGGCTATTTAACTTTGTCCAAGCATATTTTATTATCGCTTAATACAAACTCGAGCAGATCACTTGATTATATTAATTGCAGTTTTCAGAGGAAACATTTTAAAACGTTGGTTGGGCTGTCATAGTTCAAACATGTTGCAACAATGCAATGATTCATGCCTATACATAACGGTAATTATTCAATGTGCAAACACACAAACGGTAGCGATTAACATATTATAACTCAGAGAACACAATCAAACAAGCAACCAGCCACAAACACTCACACAATACACACACAATCAACAACAGTAGGTGTCAAAATAAGTGTGTCTGTGTGTGCATTAGTGTGTGTGTGTGTGTGTGTGATTAGTGTGTGCGTGGGTCTGTTTGTTTGTTTAATTGTGTGCGAGTTGTGTTTTGCATAATTTTCCCAAAATTTCTATTGATGAGCATTTCATAGTTCGAGCAATCATCGAGTGTCGGCATATTGATTGAACAGGATGAGGAGTGTGTGTGTGTGAGGGGGTAGGGCGGGTCAATATTAACTCAAAATATTGCCCATGTCCGGATAATGGTGGATAAAACCAATTGATTTCGGCCGCATGGTAAACAATAATCAACAACCATAACAACCATCAAAAACAAACGTTGAATCGACTAATTAACCAAAGCGTTAATTACAATTCAGCGGCCAAATCAATCAAAAGACACACACACAAATGTTTCGCTTGATTGATTCTTAACATTCTATTGACAATTTCTTTATAGGAAGCTATTTGCAGATGTGTGTCAGCTCTTACAAAGAATGTGAAAGCTATTATATGGATTAGTACTATAAATATTTATGCTAATTTATGGCCACCACACATTTTTTTAGGGTTTCTTTTTAGCTTTGATTTAGGACTAGCAAAGCTAAAGTGTTAAATTCCCAAAAATAACATGTCTAAAAGTGCATATCAATACAATTATATTTAATTTTAATATTTATAAATATAAATCAAGTTAAATTAAATTTTAAAAATATGAAACATACGATTTATTTATTTATTTATTGAATGTCAACTAAAGTCAGTCGACACAATAAAATACAAAAAGTAAGAAAAAATGTAAATTCAATTAAATATTTGATACAATTTAAAAGTATATATATAAATTAAAAAATAAGAAACATTTATATTTCTGGGGGTATTTAAATATAATGTATTAAATCAAAATTTATTTGAGAACATTAAAATTCAAATTTAGAGCATTATCAAATTACGAGTGCTTCTGTTATTCAGATGCATTTTATGGCCATTAATAATCTGATAAAATAAAACCAAATAAATATACTTAAAATTTGCAGCTTACAAAGAATTTAACAAATTGGTTTGTTCGACAATCTCTCGGCTAGTCCATATTTATGGCTTATAACTTATACGCTTAATGCCACAACTTAAACATTGTGATATCCCCATTCAGGCCAGAGTCAAGTGGGCAAGGGCCTTAAAGCCAGTCGGCTTAAACACTTAATCAGTTAATTGTTGTTGGCAGGAGGCGTGCTGCCGGCAAGATGGCAATGTGGACATGGTGCGATTTTTTAATTAACAGCGCCATTTACACAGCATTACGACACGCACACAACAACACAGGAAAGCGCCAAACACACGCAGAGTATACTTACACACACACACATATACACACACACATACACACACACACACACTTACACACACATATGCAGGCACAACAAAAAAGAAAAATGGGCGCTATCACGCCACAATAACCCCAAAATTTATTCACTTTATTGATAATGCAATAAATCGCAGACAGTGGGCGTTTGTAAGCGGCTGCATCTGTATCTGTGTGTGTGTGTTGTCGTTGTGTGTGTATTATGTGTTTGCAAAGGCCGCTTGCAACTGTGAATACCTGTATATACACATATATATATATATATATGTGTGTGTGTGTGTGTGCAAATGTGTTGCCAATTTTTTTGTAGCATATTTCGGGCTGCTGCATATTTTTCATGTTTGCATATTTCATTTCAATTTTATTTCTTGCCATCTATATGAATGTATGTGTGTTTGTCTGTGTATTTATATGCACTGTAAAATATGCCATGAAAATCAACAAAAATGCACACCCAGCACACAGACACACACACACACACACACATAGAGCAAAGTGAATATGAGCCTCAGTTTGCAGTTTTCGCAGCCATCGTAAAATTCTCACGCCGCATGCCATATGACAAAAGCAAAATAAGAATCAAAAAAAAGTTGTATATGGGTATGTATATGAGTGCAATTGTATTTCGATTTTATTGCTTTTGTCTTTTAGAAGAGGGGAGTGCGAGTCGGACGCGGGGAGGGGCGGAAACTGTGGCAAGAACAACAAGTTAAAGGAGTAACCTATGAAAAGCGGACAGTTGCAATATTTTCGTTTCATTTTCAGCGCAATGTTGATAAGACAACAGGCGCAAAAGGCCACATCGGGGGTGGGTGGAATGGGGGTGGTGAGGGGTAGTCAAGCATGTCGGCTTACATGCTCGTTATAATATCCGTTTCCGGTGCGCACCCAAAAATACAGGCCACAGTTCGCTCAGCTCCAATTTAGCATACAATCTACTCGAGTCTTGAGTCTGGTGTGTGTGCGTGGTGCGTGTGTGCATGTGTGTGTGTGTGTGCATGTGTGTGTGTGTGTGTGCATGTGTGTGTGTGTGTGACAAACTGTGTGTTTGTGTGTGTTTATTGGCCAAAAAGCAGAGGGCTTTAAAAGCAGTCTTTAAGCTGAACGTGAGCCTGACAGTTTGGTCACGCTTTATTTGACAGCCACCCAGTTGCAACAGGGTCCAGCTCTTTGCTTCCTTGGGCTATGGGTTCCATGGCGCAGCTGCACGCTATTCGCACTTCCGGTTTACAGTCCATTTAGGGGCACCATATTGCGGTGTTGCTGTTGGCACTTTTGAGCATATTTTGCAAAATCATTACTTAAATACACACACACAACGAGAGAGAGAGAGAGGGAGAGTGCGCAACAGAGACAGCAAGTGAAAGATAGTGCCAAGTGGCCAGTGAACTAACTGGCAAGTTGTTACCTCTTGTTGCCTGTTGTTGCCTGTTCGCCCCGCTTACCTTTTTGCCTGCTTTGCTTTTTGGCCAGTTTTAAAATGCATTTTCGTTATTTGCCGTACAGCTGCGTCGCACAAGCCGCAATCCTTTCTCCATTTTGTTGCAACTCGTTTTGCCACCTTGCTGCAGTTTAGTTTTTGCCGCTTTATTTATGAGCTGCATTTGCGTAGCCAACTCGACGCTTAAATTCTACAATTATTGCAACAGCAAATTTTGTGCGGCCATCACGAAAATTTATGTCTGTGTTATGCACTTCTTTTTTTATTTATAGCAACGAGGGGCTGTCTCTAATGGCATTCCCAGTAGTAGCTGTTGTTTTGTTTTTTCTTTTCTTGTGAGTTTTTTTTTCTGACTCAGGTGTGAAGATGCCACTGAAACACTTCGCTGCCCACCAATCATCAATATTGACTATTAGATTAGATGCCAAGCTTCGCTTCAGCTTCCCCCCGCAACACACGCGTAACAGAGTCTATGCATGTGAGTATCTCTATTAGTAGCTCTCTGAGTAGCCGCCGTTAGGTGTGAAAAATTCCAGGTGAGAGAAAAGAAATGGGAAGAAAGAAAAGAAGCTTGGCTCGGCGCAGCGCTGGCAATTAGCGGCGACTCTAAAATCTAACAGCTTGTCAAAGTGAAAGGCGCACCGCAAATGCTTCTATTGTGGGTGGGGCAACATCTTAATGCTGCCAATTGCGCGTTTTATGCATCCACAGTGCCGTCTCTAAGCAAACACCCCCCACCAAAAAAATAAATAACTAAACGAAAAAAAAAATGGTTGAGTGCGTAACTAATTAAATAGCTCTCTGAACTCGGCTGTTTGTTACCGTTCTGGCTTATGGCTCATGTGCAGACGTACACGTGCATAGTATTTGTAAATAAATGTGTATTAGTGTTTGGCAGTTGGTTTTGTACTTGTTAAAGGGCGACCCCTGCGCCCGCACCCTCATACTCACCCCTTAGTATTGGGGAAAAAAGAGCTGCTTCACTTTAATTGCACTAATTACACAACTAAAAGGAGAATCGTGTCGCTGACCGCAACAAGTTACACTTTTTGCTTTACATTCTGAATGTTGAACCTCTCAATTATTTGTGCAACTTTTTGCCATATGCTAGCATACTAATTATCACAACAAATTTCGGGTAACTAAGCCATGCATGCTGACTTAATTGACCAAATACAACCGCCGAAAGTTCCGCTGAAACTAATACCTTTGCTTAAACAAATGGTAGGATACAATTTAATATGATTTTGAAACTCTAAAGTACAAAATGCATTTCCCAAATCATACCAAAATATGTCTTACGGAATCCATCAACTAATTAACTACAACTTTTGCCGGAGCTTTTGATTACAGATAATGATTATAATCACCATTTAGCATACTAATTGGAAATTTTTGAGTAACCGAATACATTATTTCATATAATGGTTGTTATTAAGCAAATATAACATAATTGAAAGTTGGCAAATCTTTTATACTTAATCAAAACAAATCCGCTTATAAATCTCCCAGCTCTGAACTAAAACTGCACAAACACTTCACCTAAGCCAACAAATGTCTAAAATGTAATTAATAAACTAATTACGTTAAAAATTCCCTTTACTTCAGTTTCCGAAAAGAGGGAGAAGTGGATAATATCTATTACACAGCAACCAAAATTTGAGCATAGAATAACTTGCCATTATTGTTTAGATTTTCACCCACATAAGCTGGGTGTTTTAGTGCTGGAAAGTAATGGAGTTGCAGCTTAATTTGTTGCAGCAACAGCATGTGTTTTGATGCGGCTTGCAAGTGATGTGGCAAGTTGAGGAGAGAAGAGATGAAATGAGACGCCTGAGTTCGAGAATCGTTTTCACTTTAGTTTATTAAATTCTATGCACATGGCTAAGATGCTGCTTAATCGAATGGCCACTTAACTGGGCAGCTTGACTGCCACTTTACAGAATTGATGTGCGCAGGCGATAAGTCAGGCTGAAGCCCGTCTCTTGGGTGGGGTCGAGGGTCATCTCGTCACTGGAGAAGTGCATCATGTAGGGCGGCGATGCTGAGTGGGATAAAAGTAAACCGATATTAACAGCAGGTCAAGGATGCTGGCTGCTGGCTGCTGGATGCCGACTGTTGGTTGCAAGTAGTTACCAATTACTATCAAATTGTCGTTGGTGCCACAGTAGTATGTCGGCTGATAGGCCGTATTCCTTGCCAGCAAGGACTGCGGTATCATCAGATAATCCTCCTGTCTGCCCGGCGTATGCACCGTCGCATGGCATGCCTCATCGTAGCCTTCGCCCTCGCCAATCTGCTGTGCCATGGAGAACTTACTGAAGGTGTATCTGCAAAAGAAGCGCACAACGTCAGGTGTGAACACTCACACACACACACACACACAGACAGTGGAACTCACTCAATCATGCTGGCACTGGGCGTGGACTTGATGCAAATGGTGTAGCTGGTGTCGGGTATGTAGATGGTGCCCATTGCCGGCTGATAGTTGAAGCTGCGTATGGTGCCCGTCGGCTCTGTGTAATATTGCGCACAGCCGGCAGGTGCCAGCAGATCGTAGTCCGCGTGATGCGATGCGAATATGCCGCGCAAATCTTGCAAGCTGTTCGTGCTACCCGCAAAGCCACCGAGTATGCTTGACCTGCGTTTGCTGCTCGTCTGTGGCCCCTCCACCTGGGTGACAATCAGGCGCCAATTGGTTTGGGGCCAACGTGTCGGAATGGAAAAGGTCAGCGTGATCTGATCGATGCCAGATGCCACATTGAATGGCAGATACAAATGCTGGCCGGCATTGATGCCACACAGCTTAAACCTGCCCGCCTCAAAGTAATCCTGGCATTCGTACATTTGATCATCTGCCGGACTCACCGTCGGCTGCTGTAGCTCGAACTGCTCGAAGTCGATGCGCAGCTGTTGCACATTCGCGCTGTATGCCTCAATTGTGTACTGGCAGATGTTGCTGGTGAATGACGACGGATTCCGGATAATGGTGCGCTTCAAACGGGTGGTCGTGCCACAGGCCATATTAGCTGCAGTGCAAATGTCGATTAGTTATGGCTCAAATATAAAGAAGATCGTGATTGCCAAATGACGGCCAGATATGTAACCAACTAACTATAACAAGAGATACACTTTAGACAGATCGTTTGCTCTGAGAGCTGATACAAAAGCTGATATCAAGACCCACCTAATTGCGTAGATATATCTCTATTGTCATTGGTTTTACTTATTCAATTTATGCAGAACTTTGCTCAACTGTTTGGACAACAATAAAGCCAATACAAAACTTCAATTTGTGGCCAATTGCTAATACTTTGCAATAAGGCATTGACAAATATTATTAGTATACTTTTAATGGTGTGTGGGCACATAATATTGATAGCTAATGTATTAATAGGATAGTCCATTCTAACATGTTTTTGTATAGCTATAAACATTATTATTATTTTTTAAATAAAATTAATGAGCCAAAGTTGAAGTTCATTAAACAAAAAATGTATCCAATGGACGCACTATCAAATAATATTTCACTCAGATTATAGATATGGATTTATGGCAGATTTGATCAGTCAAAGCTGATTAAGCTTGAGCACACACTCCCATACTATTATTACTTACTTTCGCAGCAGACGCCGTAGGTGCCGCAATATCCGTTGACTGTGCCACCCTGCCGCATGCACTTGAAGCGCGTGAGACAGGTGCCCGTCGCACCGCCATTGGTGGTGCAGCTGTCTGCAATAGTGTTGCGTCGACGCGCCTGCCGCCAAACGATTGGCTCGATGTTCTGCTCCTCGATTTTGGTTTGATTAAGTGGCACGAGTTCAGTTGCCACAGTAGTTGCCTCCTCTTGTGCATACGCACAGGCGCACATGCCCAGCAAATAAAACCAGATCGGTGATCGCATAATCCTTATTGTTGTTACTGTTGTTGTTGTTGTTGTTATTCTTGTTGCTATGGCTAATTGTTGGTTTTAACTGTTCGTCGATTTGTTGCTGCTTCCGACTACACTTTCACATTTACAATGAGCGGGCAAGTGTTGAGCATTGTGGCTTTTATATGACGGCAGCGTTAACAGCGACTGACTGTCACTGGTGGCAACTGCGACAACGGCAGAGTTGATGTGATTTTCGTGTTAGAAGCACTTTGAATCAATATTTGTTAAGTAAAATGCCTAAGAGCGGTCATGGTATGGTCAACTAGCATGAATACCATATAAATATTCAAAGTATTTTGAGTGCCTGTTGTGGCGAGTCATTGAACCGCTCAACTCAAACATCGCGCTAAACACTCATCCGTGCTCTGCTCGACGAACTAAAAATTCCCGTAACTGGGTTATGTTTGCTCTATAATACAAATGTCTTCATCATTCCCATATATCATCAACAAATTACTTGCGATGATGTCAAAATTAAAAAAAAAGGTGCCACACATTCCTCTCTCTCTCGATAAATTTGTGTGTGAATTTGACAGAAGAAATTATCAATCAATCAATCAATCGCTTATCAGCAATAAAATTTCCCAATCACAATTGAGAAATGCCTGCGACAAATGAGACTTAGCAAGAATGTGCAATAGAAATGGAAAATAAAACTTGAGAAATTTATCAAATTCACTAAATTGATACGTCAATTTCAGTTGGACAAGAAGATATTTTGGCAAAGATAAAAATATTTCTAGTTTTATTTATATTATTTCTTTATTTTATCTTTTGATGTGGGTAAATGTTTACTTGCTAATTGTTTAATGGCATCATCGTTGATTTATATGCACTTAACGTGTATTTCACCTAAAAATACATTCTAAGAATATATGTTTTTGCCTTTTTTTTCGTTTGTTTATTTTCCTATATTTTATTGAGCTCGCTAAACCTCTTCACTTATTCGCATATACTTAAAACAATATAACACTTATACTTAAAACAAACTATTACTCTTTATCTTCATCTATAACATTTCTTAGTTTATTTTTAGCGTATGTCAGCTTGTCAGTTGGAATAACTACAAGAATTCTAAATGGAAATTCAACGTGGAATTGCACAGATGCCAATTCGCAAATAGTTCCCCCCTGCCAATATGATACAACTGATCGATTTCTTATCGAGGCGACCTGACATTGCCAATTAGCCAAACAAACGAACCAGCCAAAACAGCAGCTGCGCCTATAAAAGCCAGACGAACATCGCCTGAGACTTCAAATAGTGTCAAAATGAAGGGATACATTGCAATCGTTTTTCTCTGTGCTGCTGGCGTGGTCGGCGTGCAGGCGGCTTCTCAGGCCACGCCCACCTGTGGCGGCAGCACCGCCTCGAAGGACATAAAGCTGGTGAAGCCGACGAATCCGCCACGCGAATGCGCCTATCACATCAATGCGTACAGCAAATACGTTTGCCAGCTGCGCATCGATTTCTCCATGACGCTCGCCCAGCCGACGCTGCAGGATCAGACGCAAACGGATCTGAGGACGGTCGAGTGTACGCAGGACTACTTCGAGGTGAACGGACTGCGCCTGTGCGGCGTCGAGACCTGGCAGCACATCTATGTGCCGTTCAATGCCACCGCCGGCATATCGCGCATCGACCTGCTTCTCGTGCTGGCGAATCGTGCCGGCGGCGCCTACCTGCCAACGCCCGAGTGGAATATGGTCGTCACACAGCTGGAGTGTCCAGCCGGTTCGTCTGTGCGTGCTGCAGTAGAGGCGACACAGCCGGAGGAGCGTGCCAGTTCATTCAATGATGGTTTCCTGGTGGCACCAGTCGGCTGCCTGCAATACTTCCCGGATGGTAAGGGCGTGGTCAAGTCCTTCAACTACAACGATGGCAACGGCATCTATCCGTCACACATGAACTATGCCATGTGCTTTAGACGCACAGCAACCACTACGGCGCTCACGTGGGTTATGCTGCATTTTCTTTCTATTCGTTCCTAATTTTCAACTGTTGCCCATTCCTTCCCAGCATTCGATCGTACTTCTTCCGTGTGGGCTCTGAGACTGCGGCCAGCAATTTGATGACTGATAGCGCATGTTATCGCAGCGGCAACTCGGGCGTTCAAAGTGCCGATTTTCTAATGGTACCCCAGGCCCTGCTCGTGGATAACAGCGAACGTGCCACATATTTCTGTGGCGAAACCAATAAGGATGTCGTCATAAGAAGTAAGTTTGCAGTTAATGCTTTTGAAAGCTTTTTCTAACACAAAAGCTTTCGTTCTAGGCAACAGCCCGGGTCCTTTGATGGTGGTTTTCAACAGCGATGAAATCTACCAGTCCAACGAGGCTGGCTTCGCTTTTACCTACACGGTGGAGTAAAAAGCTTTTTGAGCTTTTCAAAAATGCGAAATAAATCAAGTGGAAACACAAAAAAAGTTCTTTAGCATTTCAGATACTTGCAGGTATCCCAAAATGTCTAACGCATTGCAGAAGAGCCCTCAAATTCTTAGATGACTCTGATCCGTATAGAAAAACTATTTTTTAAAACTATATCTTATAGTTCACTAGTCAGCTTCCATAGGAACAATCATTCTGTTCTTACATAACGACAAGCAAGGGTATTCAATATTCGGCTACATCTGCGTTGTCTAAAGAGTCGATTTCTTTGCTTTGGCTCTCTTCATAACGCTACTATCAATTATGGATACATATTTGCGCACCTATCAAAGCTTGAGTTGGGTTGACAGAACTTATCGCTGGTAATTATACACTAGGAGTAAACAGCTACAGATGCAGATAAGATACTCAAGCAGTATTACAAATTGTATGTCAACTTGTGTAGAAACAAGAATACCACTTGAAAGGAATTCATCAAAAAATCATTTGAATTTAGTACACAATAAATAAGTCGGAGATCTTTACAAGCTCTGCTTGCCGAAGGAATGTTGAATGATTGTTGAGGAAATTCAAGAAGTTCCTCAGATCTATTTACGTATTACGCGACTTCTTTTTGTACAAGTGTACAATTAATAATGGCACATTGATAATGATTTTAATTTATGTGCAGCACGAGGCGTGCTCTCAGTTTAATTAGGCTACAATTAGAGTATATAGTTTGTGATTGTTCGTGATTTACCAACTGCGTCAGTCTAAAAATAAATAAAAACATCCCAAAACTGATATAGACAATACTTAAAGAATCACTCATAGTAGGGTCTTATCAGTAATCAGTACAAAATTCATAGAAAAACGAAGGCTGACAAGCCTCTTGCCCATTGAGCAATAGGAAATATACCTATTGAACTAAAATTAATGTAAATACAGCATAAACAACTGAATATAGAATTAAAATGACAAACAAAAACACAAACATTTGTTCGTTTACATCGTTTTTGTCTTTCAAAAATGTTAACAGCGCGCGTTAGCGTTTATGCTAAACTCAAAATGGGCATGTTAAACTCAAACTGGCGCTGTTAAGAAAGCACACAACCCAGTAGGAAATTGCAATCAGCACACAGCAAGCAACTCGAGCCGTTGCCGGCCGGCGCAATTGTTGCGTGGCCTTTACATGTTTTTGTGGCATGTGCGGATTTCAGTTGCCGTTCAACTGCCGCGAATTCCAAACGTCCCACGCGGATGTCCACAGAAGAAACGACTTTTATTGTGGCGCGCAACTCGAAATATGAATGCGACAAGTTCAATTGTTAAACATTGTTTCGCTGAATGAATGAAAACTCAATTCTTTGATTTGAATGCGAATAATGAATAATGAGTGGGAATTGTGAACTATTCAATGTCAGCCAGTAAAAAGTGTTAAGATTAATAATAACCACAAGTGTCGCTGCTGTTTTTGCTGCTGCTGCTGATTTGTTATCGCCTGGGTGCAGTGCGTGCCGCTTAAAAGCCAATTTAAGTGGCAAGCATTTAATCAAGAGTCAACTCTCGAGTTGAGGCGACGGCGCAGCATTGTCACAAAAGAGAGACGACGACGCACCGGCGTCCTTGGCATGCCTTCGTGCGTGTGCCCCAATCCCCCGGCCCTCCTCTTCCGCGCGAGCATCCATTGCTAAGGAGCTGCTGCCTCCACGCTAAAATTCCCAGTGAAAACATAGCCATAAATTAACAACTAATTCAATTAACTGCTGACAACGTGAACGAGGCGCTCAAGCTGCAGTCAGGACACACATCACAGTAACCCCATACCACTATAGGCAGGAACAGGCTTGAACGGCAAAGGACTTCTCACCCCGCCACCCCCACTCCTCACTTCCCACTCAGTTGCATTCTTCTGCACATAACGAGCTGGGTTCGTCTTTTCGCATTCTGGTAAGTTGATCAACAATGAGGCGACCCCTTTCATTCCTAGCCTCTAATAGACTGTGTGTGTGGGTATGTTTGGGTGTGTGTGCGTGGGCCTAGCTCAATTATAATAACGAAAATTACAAAAGCATCCTTTTGAGCTGGAATGTCAGTTATGTGCAAGATTCGCAATTATCGAAACATGAAAGCGATTCACAAAAAAAAAAACCAAAACTACGGTTCAAATTTACAATTTTTATTTTGTGTTGCAAGTAAAACTTACAAAAAAAAAATGTTTTGCTCTCCTGATAATCACGCTAATATCCAGCCTTTAGAATGAAAAATTACTCATAAGAAGATAATGTCTGTCACTCAAAAAAATCGTTGAATCTATCTAAGAAACTTATTCAGAATAAAAACTAAATAAAAAATCATGGTGTGCCTAACTTCGCAAAGGAAGCATTTTTATCACATTTTGAGCTTATACAGGTTTTTACTGTGGCACTAAATTGTATTTTTCTACTGATCCTAGTATATAGATACATATTAAACACATAGATATTGTATATCGCAGCAAGGCTCCAATGAAATAATATCTAACTCATAGTTTCAATAACGTAATAAATATGGTATTATATTGCTAGTTATTTTGTACTTATCTTGCAAACACTAGACCTTAGTTCCATTATATATATATATATATATGTATATTCATTAAAATGATGACTTTTAGATAAGATTAGTCAAAGATAAGCCGACCAATCTCACCAGAAGTACTTTATGTAATGCTCCTTCCAATTTAACTAAAGTTTTCAACATTGTTTTTTTTTAATAAATATTTTTGGATTTGTCCAGAAGGACTTTGTACGATGTACTCTTTGACATGTCGACAAAATCTGTATAAAGCTGTATAAGTATTCGGCTTTTTATTTGGGAAAAGCCATATTACAAAGCTTAAATTCTAGACGTGCTTTTTAGGGCTCGCTGCTAAAAGGCCCCTTCGAGGCGTATGCAAATTTATGCCTGGGCTTCCTTTTCTTAATGGTCGACAAATCTCGGCTGCATAAATCAAAGCCAACTTTTTGACTTTACGACCTTTGGACATTTGACACGCCCACCTCTTGGGAGACTTCGCTGTAACATTGCACGTTGCAAAGCCATAAATCTTTGGCTCGACAACGGCAAATGCCTTTAATTGTTTAAAATTCAAATTCAAACAAATCGAAATAAAAAAAAGATTACAAATAGCGACAATAAGTGATCGAAAAAATCGACGATGATTTCACGCAAGGCGACGCGACGTGATTATTTATCATTGTGGCACGATCATGATGTATCTGCAACCATTTGTCAGCGTTGGCCAAAAACAAGTTGAGCCTAACGAGTCGGAGCCAGAGTCAAAAGTAAACACAATTTGCTAGGCAACATGCCGTTTATTGTCTATTTGACATTAGGCGCTTAACTGGCGCAACCAAACCCACCACCCCATCCCTCAAATGCCGCTCCCCCACCCCAACCAGCTTGTCTTATGTACTTATTACTTAGTATCAGTTAGCTTGCAAGTCATTTATCAGTTTAGTTTAAACAATATACTTGGTAGCAGGAAAGCTGCACACGAGTCTTAGCCAAATGCAGCGACGAAAACAACGCATCGTTGACGGCATTTCATTGGGGTTCTGTGGATGGCTGGGTGGGTGGATTGTGGTTCTGGTTGTTGTGGTTGGCTATGCTTGTTGTTGTCGTTGTCGTTGTTCACGTGGTCTCCAATGCAAGCCCAATAAGCAAATAATAACGGACACTAGATTTATTTATCATATACTCTATACGCAAACAGTCAGAATACAGCGAACTGGCGACGCCAAGATTTGAGATATAGGGCAATTCACATTCACATATATAAAAACATATATCGTATATAGGAAATTAATTCTGACGCAAAAACTGAGTCAGCTGATCTTAATTGCAGTTGAAGATTTTGACTTATAATTACATATTGTAGGCAAACTGAATTACATTAATTTAGATGCCCTGAGAGCAAATAGATAAGAGTTTCTATAGTTTTATATATACATATATAGCGGCGTTATCTGTGCGATTACATAAGCGCTGCTCGAACTCATTTCAGTGTCTGCACTGATTGTGACTTAGTTATTAGTTTACACATTATTAGCAATTAAAAATAATTGAAAGTTACTCGAATTAAACTATGATTGTCAATCAATGTGTCAATAAGTAGTCTGAGTAGATTATACAATGTAATAAGCTACAAATATATAAGTTAAATCGTGCACTAGCACTAAATGTATTTATATTGAGTAATAATAACCATTTCAAATCGCAGCAGACGAAATTTGCAAAGTAGCTTTTTGGCGATTTACTCATATAAACAAATTGATTTCTGTTTAAAATTCCAAAGAAACCTTTGAAAAGTTTGAAACATAAAATATCTCGCTGAATGCCCAGCTATCCGTAATTAAATCCATTTGCTTGAAACCCAGCCTTTATCTAATATTAAGAAAATGCCAGCTATCTGTAATTAAATCTATTTGCCAAAAAGACCTACCTTTATCGGATATTATACAAAATTGTATAAAGCCAAATAAAACTCTCAAGTTTTTGTTTTTGTACATGATAAAAGAAAACCATCAACAGTGCTATATTTATAAATTGAATGGTAATTTAAAATACCCCAAAAAAATAAATAAATATTTGCTAGATTGTATTTCAGTTGAAAATCAAATAACAGATATACTACAAAAAAAGGCCCCAATGAACGATTCTTCCTAAATTGCTGGCTTGCACATTGAACTTGATGAGCATCTAAATCTTGATCTTGTTTCTGGCCAAAAGCCAAAAGTGATTTTCTGCAATTAATTTTCTCACTGGACGTATTATAATAATTACAGGTTTTTCATCGCCGATACACAAATGTTTATTGCACGTACCATTTTCAATTAATTGCAATACCCCAATCGATGTCTATTCTAGACATCAAAACCGCATTTTCCATTGTTAAATTGAACATTTTGTACTCCCCCTCTCCGGCCACAAAAAAAATAAGCAAACAATTAAAAGGCGCGAAAAAATCGCGTTTGCCGCTGCTGATTGAATTTGAATTGTGCGCTGAACTAAACACAGGTTCAATCAATTTTCATTATGATGGACGGGCCTAAATGGGTGGAGGGGAGGGGGAGGGAAAGTATTAATAGCATTCGTCATCGTCATCGTCATCGCAGATGCGTTGCCTGGTCAGCTGGATTTGGTTAGAAGCTACAGCTAAAAGCTAAAACCACAAATTAAAATTAAAATTAATTGTTATTTGCAGTCATTAAAAATTACAATGTTTTTCATTTTCTTTGCTAAAGCAGAAAACAAAAAAACACGAAAACCGCGCGCGAATCGCTAACAAAACGCTCGCTCGTCTCGCTGAGTCACCCAAAGATGGGGCAGGTTTCTATTAAAATGGACAACGTGCTACGTGCAACAGTTGCGTGACAGACAGTCAAACAAACAGGTGGACTGGCTAACTGACAGCCAGGTAAACAAACCACACAACTAATGTGAGCTCTTATATGGCCAACTGTGTGCGGGTTCAATTAACGCACAACATTAGAGAGAGAGAGAGTGAGTGGGCTAGAGGAGAAGAGAGGGGCATGAGAGGAGTGGGAGGGAGGCTGCAGAGTAGACCCTGTCACGCCTTTAAAAGGCAGCGCAGCAAATCGCCAATCAGCCGAACTGGCAGAAAAAGTTGTTAATTGGAATTTAACAAGCACTAAAAGCGTCTAATGGAATAGATGGCCAGGAATAGGCCTCCGCTTCAAACGCTGCCACGCCCCTTCTTTGAACGAAGATGAGCTGTATTCCAAGTGGCTACTGGATACTGGCTACTGTTACCTGTTTTACCCACTCAACAACCGAAGCAAATTCAGTTTGACAGCGCCTTCTGTTACTGTTGATATTATCGTGTCAGCAAATGTAGAAATTAAGTTTGGACTCGTTGCTAATGCTGGGATGGACAGCAATCGCAATCTGGCCCTGTCTCTGTTTCTGCCTCCTGTCTGCAGTGCTGTCAGTATCATTTACGTGCCAGCTTCAGCACAAGACAATCAACTTATTTGTCTGCTCCGCTAAACATTTCAAAGCCAAAACCAGCTGCTGTGCCGCAAAACTTAAAGCTGATAGCAGAGGCCAGCGACAGAGCCAGTCGCAGTCCCAATAGCAGTCGCAGTCCCGGTGCCAGTACCAGTCACAGACAGAGAAAAATGCTATGCCTTGACCATTTCCAGCAGTCGCTACATTCCGCTGCCCAAGACAACTTTTCAATCGGAATCTCTTGAATTTACAGTCAGGCTACTCCATCAGCACCCAATAGCAAAATCAGACGTAATTGAGAGCTAATTGTATGACACTTGATGTAATCAAATCTTTACTAATCTAATCAGAATAGTTTGGCATGTAATTGCGTCAAAATCTTTAGAAATTTAATCTAATAGTGTTAATTGCTGTTGCAAGCAATGAACTATTACCTTCTTGTTATTTCGAATAAGTATTATTGGGGTTTAGATACATAATTTTGACCATCTCATAAAAGTAATATTTAACAAGAAATATAATATAAATATAAAGAAGATAAACACTTGACAAGTTCTTCAATAATCACTTTTTTATTGATTGATTGCCCATTAAATAAATAAATGCTTAGTGAGCACAGTAAATATAAATATGATATAGAATAATCACTATTTGCTTTATGACAAATTTAATGTACATTAAATGCAGGGTGTCCCGTAGTCATGGACTCAAAACAAAAAAAATAACTCTACCATATATCATCTTCAAAATGAAAGCTTTTATTTCTAACATGAAAGTCGTGCGGAATATGTCAGCGAAACTGGCGAGTTTTAAGCATGACTTTTACATAGCAAAGGAAATTATTTTCGATCAACTTTTTTTCTCAATTATTTTTTTGCCCTGATGTTGCTGTTGTGGTAGCTGTTGCTGTTGTTGGATTTTGCATCTGCCTTTGACGGGCGACTGGCCATGCGGGCATTGCTTTCAGGGGCCACAGACCTTGTGATGCTGTCTCGTGGCCACATAGACAGCCTGATCCCGCTGACAGCTCACCTTTCGGGCAGCCTGTCAGCGTTAATGAAGCAACCGAGCAAACAGCCAACAAACAACAAAATGTAGAAAAGCGCAACGCCAAAAACTGCACATATCACACGTGCCGCATCTTTTGATAATCCAAAAACCAGTCAACTGGTTTTTGGCAAAGTAAACCACAGAAGCAGCCTGCCCAGCAACAGCCAAACCACCCACCTCCCCTTTTAAGTCCCTTGGGGCTGCGATACTTCTGTTTGGGGACTCACGCCGTGACATGGGCATTAATCAATTGCCATCTGCTCTCGGGCTCAGTAGGATCGGCACGGAGTTGTGCTGCCGGTCGCCAACCTGGCCTAGACCAGTGTTGGCCATAAATAACAGTGTTCGCTGCGCCTGACAGTGGCACGATAGCAGCACATTTTACCTGGTCACAAAACACCTGTTGCTACATTGCATGCACTTTGTCGCCGCACTGGTGGCCACTTCCGTTTTGTAATACACTGTATAGGTATCCCACACTTGTGAAAATAACACATGAGGTAGACAGAGGATGGCATCTTCAAACCCATATTCTAAATATATATATATATATATATGTGTTAGGGCGGCAACAATAGCCACATTCAAGCACCTGACTATCTATATATGTGTAATTAATTTAATTATTATTTTTTTTTTTACTTTATACTGTGTACAAATATTATAAAGATTGTATAATTATAAGAATTTATAATGTTAATTATACAATATTTGATATGTCAATAAGATAAGGCATGAAATTCAATTTAGGCTTTTTTATTGCCTACAAATTTTACACAGATTTTATTTATATATTTTTGTATAAATTAAAAAGAATTTAAAATGTGATATATTAAATATATGATATGACGATAAGATAAGTCGAGAAACATGCACTGCGAAGAGGTTATTTTTGTTTGATTATTATTTGTATTTATTTTTAAAACTAGCTACTTTTTTTATATGTATTTTGATAACTAACTATTGAGGAGGGTATCTTGAAGTTGAGCACTGTTGACTAGGGCACTTTTGTTCTTGCTTTGCCTTCTGCTCGGCATCAGATGCGAAAAGATGATTTGCAACATCTTTTAACAACAAACACAGATATGCTCTTTAGATAAAGTCACGCGACTCTTAGAACGATAGGGAGGGAAGGGCGGCACTTGAATTTGCAACTTTCTCAAGCAACCATGTTTTACATGTCACGGATGGCAAGCCCATAAATCTCACGCAAATTGCCAAGCAGCGCACTTTACACCCAATTTACCCATCCCCGCCGCACCCCTCGCACATAAACACAAACTGCTCGTTCCACATCAAGTCAGCCACTTGTTGCCATTAGTAGCAACAGAAGAAACCGTCACAAATGCGTTAAGCTCCAGCGCGACATTTACTAAATATGTTGCCCCACCAAAGCCGTTGATTGACACATCAAGCGATGAGTGTGTGACACATTCACACACAAATGCACACACACACACACATAAATTGATGGCCTTATCAAGTCTCAAAACGCTTGCCGCTTAGCGGAAGTGGCGCGTCAAACATCTTTCGACATTTTGGCCGCAGTCGTTGACAGCTGCTAATCAAAATAGCGCCAAAAGCAAAACCAAAATGCCATTCGAATTTTACAGAAGTCCCCACGCAGTCTCTCTTCTGGGCACGGCTCCAAAAACTGCAAAGCCAGCGACAACAACAACTAACCAACTGCAAATTTTGGCCTGCAGAATTGCAATTAAATGATGCGTGTCAAGTGTGTGGGTCGTGTCTCTGTGTGTGTTTGAGAAGGGGATAAAAAGTGTGCAAAGAAATGTGCCAGCATGGAAACTATTTATGAACCTAATCAAAAGCGTTGAGCTTTTGATAAATCGGCAAAACTTTGAAAATTTATTTGTTTATATTGTGATTGATTTATTACTATTAATGTTGTTGTTATTATTATTTTTTATTAATATTAATAGTATTTGGATTTGCGATATTTCCTATAAAAATATATCTGAAACGTTGATGTTTAGAAAAACAAAAGTCTAACTATTTTTGGTTATTTTGTAAAACGCAACTTCATCTTTTTAGGTAATTTTTCATTTAATAATGTTAATATAATGGAATGCAATAATATTTATTTCGTTGATATTGAAAGTGAAATATTTATAGTTTGTATAAAATGTACATTAATATTAAATTTTAATCGCAAATGTGAAATAGCCAAAATAGTATTTTAGACAAATAAATTGTTTGCTTATGGATTATACAATGTCAAAATGTGGTTCTCTGCAAATACAAAATAGTCAACGGCAAAAAACCAAGTAGAATATATCGAAAAATGTTCAAGGTTCGGAGGAAATTTAATATATTCCATTTCAATATGCATATTCGTAGAACTTAAATGAATGGTGTTTTGAGAATGACAGCATTATATTCCCATGAATGTTAAAGACATGCTGTAGCTATGGGGAAATGCTTTGCAATAGTAATAGCTCCATATTTGCCTTGTGTGTGCTGATTGGCCTTTTATCTTGAATGCCGCAAACGCCATTTGCCTCAATGCCACGTAGCTAAATCGATCGCCAAAGCCATTCGTAGACCGAATGCAAATGAAGACATTTCAGTATGTTTGGGTTCCTTGGCTCTCTTGCATTTGAATGTGTAAATCAGGTTAGTGTTTTCGGCAAAAGTGGCGTATGTGTAATATTTATGCGATGTTTCATGCTAGCTGTGTTGAATTGTTGCGGCACATGTGGCAGCGTTCCAACTGAGACACCGGCGCGTGGCATAAATAAACACATTTGCGGCAGCAAAAACAGTGGCGGCAGCTTCTTGTTGTGCATTCAACATGCAAGTCAAAGGCAGACAACATGAAAATTGCATTAGAGATGGGCCCACAACAAAATACACCCACTCACCTAGTCAGCTGACCTCCTCCGCTCCTCTATGCTCGTCTATAGAGCTGTTGGGTGCAATTAAAAAGTGCATGAAGCGTAATTAAAAATGTCAGTGGCGAAAGTGAAATTTTTGGCACCAATTTAAATTTGAATTTTTCTGTATATCCATCAGTCAAAATAACAACTACAATTTTGTGAAATTTAATTTAAATTCGCTACCCTTCAAACTTTGTTATCTGTTGTTTGTTAATTGACATTTAGCCGTGCCAACAGCCGCTAATTAGTTGAAATTGCTATAATCAAATGTGCTGTAAAGTTAGTTAAAACCAAAACAAAGCCTTTGTCACACAAATTTCTTTCAATTAGCCAAACTCAAAAGTTAAAGCTTGCGGCTAAAAATGTCCCCCCACCATCCACTTGCCACATTTGGCCATGTGGTTAAATGCCAGGCAGAGTTGGAACTTTAATGCAGCATTTCCTGTTACTCGTCAGAGTTTAGAATGGATTTTGATTTTGACCTGGTTATTGTGTACGTGAAAAATGTGTTGACCACAAAGGGAGCAGCAAACTTAAAGCCGCAGAACTGTCGACGACAGCTGCTGTTAATGTGCTAAAAGCTTTAATTATATCATATGGGGTATATTAGTACGCCAATAAAATATAGACATAAAATATAGAAGACAAATGTGATTTCAAATGGTAGTAATATCAACTGAGTTTTAGTTGAAAACAGAAAATGGTTAAGGCGTCGTCAGAAAGTTGCTAACAATCATTAATATGAACTTTTTAATTCAGAAATTGGCTTACACATTTTTTGAAAACATATATTCTCTGGAAAGCTCGTAATATCAGTTAAGTTTGAGTTTGTAACAGCAAATATTGAAAAAGGCAGTTACTTTATTAATGCTTAGTAAAAAAATAAATAAAAAACCAATAAAAATGTGACCATTCCCCAATTTTCAGTTATTTGTTATTTTAATAAATCGATTTACAATTTAAAAAATATATAAGTCCGACTAATTTAAAATATATAATTCTGGAAAGAACTTAGATCTTTTCTGAGAGTAATCATAAATAGTAAAAAATATTCACATATTTAATAATAGATGTAAGCATAGAAATTAGTTTTCAACACAACATCTGACTAGATGGACACTGTAAATCTTTCCCTGAAGCCGATGCCCGACCTGATTCGAAACTTATTGGAGTACATATATAAAAAAAAAGCACTTTACCTGGACCTTATTTATTTCACAAGTGGCAGCACAAAGCAGTTTAGTAAATTTTCGGAAAATGCCATTATAATAAATAAATGTTGCTAGATAGTTTATCCTTTGGTAAAAGTTCACATTATTAAAGTAATTGCTGGGTAACTGGCAGTCAATCAAACTAAGTAGCCATCTCTCTTTCAGGATTTCTTCACACTCCGCAAGCAGTACGAAATGTCAGTTAATGAGTTTGAGGCCGAGGTGGAGGCCTCATAAATAATGCAAAGTGTTTCATAACCACACTTAAGGGGCAACGGGCATGGGAACGGTCAAGAACAAATTGAGCAACTGAGCAGATGGCAGCTCACAATGCTCATACGGCATGTTGGCCATTGTAAGACCCATGTCTGCTGTCGTCTGTCTATCTAAATGTCCAAGTCCATTTGTAAATGCCTTAACAAATCTCCATCCACACATGCTGTGCCCTGTCACTCAGACAAATTTAATGAGGACCAAGTGGTCGTCGCATGGTGGTTCAGGTTATATTTTCTGATTTGTCTCAGTGTCTTTGTATATTGATATTCCGTTGATATCCACTTGGACGCACAGTGCACGCAATAGCAATCAAATCAGTACGCTGCTTACTTCTGTTATTTATAGTAGCCATCAACTTTGTTAGGCGTTACTTTGTTTAGCTGAGCAGTTGTGGGCTGAGTGGTGGTACAACAATTGGCTTTTGTTCTTCTTGGCACACAACTAAGGAGCGTTTGCTCCAACTGCGAGTTTACAACAAATATTTTAAATTGTATATAAGTTGTAGGTTTGGATTCGTGCTAGCGCATAAAATTTGTTCGCTTGACTTTGGCTTCCCTCATTTTTTGGACACTTTTAATTAAATTCGTGCTGCTTTTGTTTAAATATGCATAAGAAGCAATTACGTGGAGTGTCCTGCTTTTAAGTCTCAAAGGCGTCAACCCAATTTATGTTAAATTACTGCCTATTATATCTATTAGTATTGCGGTCAGCCCACTCACTTTTAAAGCCCAGCACTTGGCCAAGATGAGCAGGCAACTACAAAAAATTTAAAAGCAACAAAATCCTAGCATTCTGTGGATTCGCTTTGTAGCGGTAACGGTTACCAGCTACTGAAAATTAAAACGCTTAATTGAAGTTGTTGTGGCTGCCATTTTCCCAAAAGCCTTTTGTTGCCCCCTTTTTTTGCCTTTTTTTTGCCTTTTGTTGCCGACCCATTATGCTGGGCATCTTTTGTGGCTGCAATATTGCAGGTAATTAAGATACCCCCAGACACAACACACACACAACATACAAACAGAAGAAAATTTATAGAACGAATACAACCGTCTACATAATTCAACGGCTGAATTTCATTGCTGCACACTTTCTTTTAACGCCTCTGCGCGCATTAAGTGGGCGGCCTTGTAGTACCAGCCACACCCCTCATCCTCCAAACACGGCGACCATTCGGCGTTGTCCTTTTTTTTTGTTTGTTAATTTTATGAGGACCCTTGCCGCAGATAAGACGATTCAGTGTGAGATGTTTGAAGTGAGCTTCGAGCATCACGTCTTCAGCTCAAGGGCATTTCTTTAATTCTCGAATGGTTAAAAATACAATATAGCAATGAAGAAGTTGGGAAAGACCCCTTTATAGATAATGTATATTATATCGATTTTCCATGAATATTTATGGCTCATGTGCACTGTCGAAATAACTCATAAATATTAACAACCTTTGGCAACTGCCTGGAAAATCTAAGCTACTATCAAGCTATTATCTAAATCATTTAATGGCTCACAGCTTTACAGCTCATAAAGTGTAGTCATAAGTAAAATTCACGTTCAATGTAATGTGTTAACTTAAAAATCAGTGCAAAAAGAATGTCGAAGGATCAACTTAAAGCCCTAAATAGTTCAACATTTTTCCATGGTTTTCCAAGCTAAACTTGTGATGACATTAATTATTATCATGTGATATTATTATTTTTATTGGAAAACTTGCAAGCAAATTATGGGATCGATGGGTTTCCGGAATAATAAATATTATTTTTATAGTCTTCAGTTCAACATAGTTAGACACGAGTTTTATGGATTCATCTTAATTTTTATTTAAGTAATAGAATGCTAATAAGTAATACACATAATATTCTCATATTACAGTTTTTACATCCCACAAGCGAATTTAAATTTCAACTGCAGATGAAGCGATTATTCAGACAAAGGCCGCCTTTTTTGCTTGAGAAACAACAAATCGAAAAATTGTTATGCAGTTGCCAGTAGATTCAAATGTTGCATTTAGTTAACCCAGTTCGATCTCGCATGCAACATGAAATATGCAAAATAATGCAGCACACAATGCAGCCGCGGCTGCTGCTGTTGCAGCTAAAAATGCTTCGGCTTATCGTCAGGAATGGCACGCGCTCCTTTTTGTATGGCTAAATTCATGAGTGAAATTGAGAAAATCGCATACTATTGCGACCTGACACAGAGTGCTTTTGACTTTTGCCTAATGCCTATAAATTTTAAAATGCTGCACGACGGATGAAACTAGCTGAATTTTCCAAATGCAGCGAGAGTATTTTCAAATTATACTATGCCTCTGTTTAGTCGGATTATTTTTGATGTATGACTTGTCTACACATTTTTTAATAACTATTCACGCTCTTCAAATCTGCTTGCAAGTGCATAAATGAGATTATTGTCTTGACCTGAAGCAAAAACTAACTTTAAAATCTTTTATATGTCACAAATTTAAAAAATCATCGTCTTAACATAGACAAAGTATTTAAATGTGTGTGCTTTTATGTTTTATATAACAAATATAAATAAGTAAAGCTTAACAGAACAGTTTCAAGATCTATTCATTCAAAATAAGCTCAAGTGTGCCGTAAAATATTTTGCATCTGGCTATAATGTATCTTAAAGTCAAAATATATGCATTATTGGTTTATTTATGCATTACAAATAAATAAGTAAATCCCAACAGGAAAGTTACATTCTTTACTCAGACAAATTGAGTTTTTTAAAATTAAAATCTAAAATGCAACTAAGAGCAAGTTCCTGCTCGAGCCACTGTAGACAGGGCATCTCCCAGTACATAAGTTCCAAATATCGATTTTCTTAATGCTGCCAAACAGTTGGCATGCCACTTAATGATCCATACATTTTCCAAGCTTATTGAATTAGCCGGCACAGCAATAGTAGCAGCGGCATCGGGAAATCTTTACAACCAAATCGTGAACGTCATTTTAATTGGCAGTCCGGTGAGCAATCAGAATTATCAGAATGTATCTCAGAGATAGTAGCGCACAACGCCAAAGGCTCAAAGCACAAAAGAAACTGAAATTCAATTGGCCAACGGCCAAACAGGCAAAAAGGCAAAAGGCAAATCAGATAAGCCAAAATGCCAGGCACAACATAATGTGTTCCACTCGCTGGACAAGCAGGCAACTGGTTTAGGGCATAGCCCAGAGAACAGAACAAAGGTACTACAACGTATACACGCCTTGTAATGAGCTTGTGATTGTATCCGACAGATACATTTGTGTTACACACACACACACACACACACACACACACAAACTCAGGCAAGAGTCAGAGTCATTTGCTTGTTGTTGTGCTCAGATTTATGCTCATGTTATTTTGTTTCTTTTTTGGTTGTGTTGTCAAGCGCAGCTACTAATTAAATGTCCACACAAAGCACTAAGAAAAGAGCTTGCAAATATAAATGAATAATAAATGAGAAAGTACGACTGCCAGATGCCCTCTAGGCATATATTGACAGCCCATTAATATTTATAGAATATCATAAAACAAAGTACATTTTATTTAGCTAACTATTGTCTAACATAAATGTGTTCCATACAGATATAATAAAATCTATTAGCTTTTCTGTGTACTTAAATATTCATATATTTTAAGCAGCAGATCTATTTTACTTCGCTGCTCATTCTAAAAAATATTTGTTAATTATTTTTATTCTAAATATCTGCCAAGTTAAAGTGAGATATAAAATATATCTGCCAAGTTAAAGAGGCACATACAATTTTACAATAAGACCAAACTTTAATTGAAAAACCATAATAATTTAGTAATATTTATAATCTCAAATAAGCTCATTAGGATTTATAAACTTGCTTTTATATGATAATGAAGTGCTTATGTGTGTGTAGCTAAAAAGAATTATAGAATATACTTCTACATAAATAATTGTCACACATCTTATCACAACAGAAAGATAGTCATTTGATCAACGCGTATACACCGCAAAAATTAGACTTCACACACAACTAAATTAATTAAGGCAATGTGGGCTACTTGAATAGCTTCAGCTTTAGCTTCAACTAGTAAGTGTAACTTGTGGCTTGGTTAATATACTTACCCAAGTTGAATGACAGCTGAAAGAAAGTTTTACACTATAAACGAACAGTGCACTGAACTTTCATCTGGGGCACGTGCCAAGCTCAAGCTCTGCGTATCTGTAACACATAATCTAACAAAATACTTTTGTATCTGCTTTCGCAAGCTTTGCTGGGCTTTATTAAAATTTAAATCCCTATTCGCCACTATGCAATTGAGCCCTTGACCTAGCTTTTGTTACTGTATAAAGTTGACTGCTGTCAATTATTGCAAATCCATTTCTACAACTTTTCGCGTAACTATTTTGATTTTAATTAAAAGTTTACCAAAGCAATTACACAAGCAATTCATGTCCAATCAAAGGGGTGCGAAATCCTCGAGTTCGATAGTTAAAATTCTTAACGCAAGAAAATATATAAAACGTTTAAACGAAAAAATAACTGGGTTTTTAGCACGCCGATTGTTACATATTCTTTGAGAGCGGAGTTTATTCGTTTTATTCGACTTTGTTATTGTTAAAATTAATATTATTATAAAGTGCCACTGGACTTTATTCTGAACTATATTCAATCAGCTTTGAACAACATTCCGCACCCAAATTATATATACTGAATTAAAGCTGAACAATTGATAAAGCCGCTCAAAAATGCTCAATTGACCATTTACTTGCCACACAATATACTTATTTATGAATTCTTACATCATATACATAACTATCTAACTTTAAATGCCAGGGAACGGGCAAAATGAGTGCCTTGAAAGAACCGTCGACAATTTAAAGGAAATCAAATCGCCATAAATTTCAAATAAATTGAAATTTGACAAAAGCCAATAATAGGTTGAAGCATCAACAAGTAAACAAAACACTGGACAAAAGCCTCAGCTTTTCGACTTTTGCAAGTAAACTTTTACTTGTTGTACAAGAGCATTAAGAAATTCTGTTGCGATATTGTTGAGAATTATGGAAAACGACAGATGGCGGACATGCGACTATTGTACAGATATTGAGGCCATAACACTTCATTATGCTGATACACAAATAGCAGCATTAGCATCCCCCACGACCCCTTATTGGACGAGACAATAAACAGCAAAGTATATTTCCATATGAATTGAGCGCCAATTGTCTAAAAAGGCAAAGCGAAATTGCACACAGATACGGAGGCAAATGAATTGAAAGGCAATGCTTATGAAATTCAAACTGACTTTCATTCACATTAACCAAGCTGATTGCCAGACGGGTTGCCCAGGGTCAGGGTCAAAGTCGGCATGGAGATGGTTGGTGCAAAGAGCAATTTAAGTCAACGCCTCAATTGTGTTTGTATATAATTTTCTGTGTGTGGTTGAGAGCAACTGCCGATGTGGCTGAAACCTGAAACCCGCCCTTCAATCTCCCCCCATAAGTGGCAAGAAGTCAATTGTAAAAGTATTTTAAACAAAACCCATCGAAACGTGCTGAAAATTGCTGATAGGCGGAAAAGTGCGTGTGCTGTTTGAACCCCCTTGAATTGCTCATTCAGCGTGGGTGTTTGTAGTGTGAGGTGTAAACATGTGTCTGTGTATGTGTCTGTGGTTGTGGCTTTTATGTTCTGTACGCCAGCAGCAGTCAGATAATGTTATTATTATGAATTGAAATCCAGCCAAAGATCGGAAGTGGCAACGACTGTGTGACAAATCTTAAATCAACAAACGAATACTAGTAGCAAAGTTCAATGAATCTATATAGATTTTGCATTAATTATGGTAATTCGTAAATCCAATAATGAATTAGAAATAACTGGCGCTGGAATGCAAATAAATGCCAGAAAAATAGATTATAAATTGCTAATAGCGAGAGAAGTAACAGAAGTATGTATAATATTTATAAATATTATATTATTATTAATATTTCAAAAAATTGCATTATGTTAGAAAACATTGCTTATAAGCGATATTTCAGTGTTTAATTTTCACTGTTTTGTTTTTTCTAATCAACTAATTTACTTATAAAATGGCGATTAAGACTACAGCAAATCTTCTTAAAAATATTGGTGTTTCAAACTTATGGTCATAGTCTTTATACAGTCAATTCTATGGATAAATTAAGTTACATTTTCGTAGAAACGTAGAATATATTTTATTTTGTGTACTTCAGAAGCAACCCTTGTCAAGAGAACAATCGAATTAAGTGCGAATGGTTTTCGTTAAAAGCCTGTAGTCAAGTTGTCTGTACTTAAGTTAAGCTGCCACAGCTTTGACAGGCCTTAACTTTATCTAGGCTCCGTAAAAACAAACAATTCCCAACGGAAAATCCCCACTCGACACAAAAGTTGCCAAAAATCAAAGTACATAAAAGTACAAATAAGTAAGCGCAATCGCTAACTTATTTTTCAGCTTGAAAACTTGCCAACAAAAAAAGAAAGATGACAAAGGGAACAGTAAGTGAAAGAGGATTGGTTCTTGTCAAAGTCACTTTGTAAATGATATGTCTGGCAGGACAAACAGGTTGAGCAGCTGCTATGTATGCATAACAGTATCAGAATCTGTATCTGTATCTTAAAGACTGTCGACTTAACAACAGCGCGGCAATTAAAAAGAACGAATAGCTTAGGCAAGGCAAAGCAAAAATGAGAACAGCTCATACAATACACAAGAGAGTGGCACACAGACACAGACACACACACGCACACGCACAATGTGCCACAGCTTGTGTGAGGCAACATATGCAAATTTCTCTCACTCTCGGTATCTTCCGGTGTTTTGTCAAATTGTGCAATTGTTGCCCGGTATAAAGCGAAATGTATGTAAAAGCCGCATTTAACACGTGTGGCACGTATTTCATTTTGAAAAAGCAAACACCAAAAACCCAAACCAAGAAATTTACCAGCTAGTTAAGCGAGAAGCAATGAACCTTGCTTCCATCCACTCACACCACACGGCGTATGCGCAACAATGAATGTCCTCAAACGAACCGCAGCAGCGTAAAAAAGTAGACCTAAGGCACGTAGAATATGAGCTTTTAGTTTGCTCGGACCATGGGATGCTAGTAAATATGTAAAATCGCTGCAGCTAAAAGTATCCGACTGTTTAATACGCTTAAACCACTCTCAGTGGGAATCGATCATTCTTAAAATTGCTTAAAAGCCACACGACTCATGGGATTCTAATCAAACGAGACACGAATATAATTGACTTTGAATTTAGAAAAGGTGCGAAACTTTTAATTCGAGCATTTAGTGACTCAGCCTGTAAAACTCTGGGCAATAAATAAGTATTAAAGAGTGGCCAATATCTAAGTCTGGCTGATTTAACTGCTTATCACTTTTATTAAGGTGCATTCCACGTTTTCAAATGGAGAGATGAAATGGCGAATATTGCACAAGACCAATATACTCTTTGCTCATCGGGAACAGAGTATAAAACTGAATGAGTAGGCGGCGGCACAGTAAATTGTGACATCCACAAAGCAAAGACAGTAGCACAAAGCAAACCACAAGCCTGTCCCGCATACAACCTGCAGCTTTCGCCCTGAAACCTGCACCATGCATCAGGCACGATGCATGCAACCTGCAACTAGGCTGCCTTTGAGCAATGCAAAGTTGAATAGTATAGATTAAAGGCCGCAGCTTTGACCTTTAACGCAGTAAAACTTCGACGTTGAGTTGCTCGAGCAGCTCGTAAGCATCTTTATAAATTATGCCACTTAAGTTCTTAACGTAATTCTTAACAAGGGAGAGAGCAAGCTAAATAAAAAACAAAATAAAACACATGTGCTAAGAAAATAAATTGCACCAAAGAACAACAGATTTTTAACAATTTTGGCAGAGAAGCTGGTCGAGCTCCGTTTGCTCCGGGCATGCTTCTGTTGTCTCATCGGGCGTAATCCTCGAGTGCGCTCCGGACACATTTAGACATATGGATAAGCAGGATATTGTGGCTGTAGCTATTGCTGTTGTGACAATGAATTGAAACGACTGTTGCACATATAGACATGTCCTGTGACTAGTATCTGAGCTGATTCATATTTACTGCTCGCACTTAAAGTGATATATTAACTACTTTGTGTACCCTCCAAAAATACCACCATAGAAATCAGCAGCACGCATTCAAATGATACAAATACTTTGTCATGGCAACTGACAGCTGACAATCACATTTAAACGACGTTGAGAATGTAAACTTAAGCATGCGTATATTTTATGATATACGGCTTGATAAAAATAACCGGCATTTTCTTGTTGCATACACAATGCGGCGTATGCGTAATAATGATAGCTTCTTTGCAAATGGGGCTCAGTGATTTATAAGTACATGTTAAATTTAAGTTGAAAAGAAAATTTAAATTCAAATAGCTACTACTAAAAAGTAGATCTTTTAAGCATGTGAATTTATTTAAGCTTCTAAAACAAACAATTTATTTCAACTAAGCTCCTCTCATTCGGTAGAAAATAAAATAAATGTGTTTTGCTATTATCTTTCCTTTCTATAAAAAAAATTAATAGAATATCAAGTATTGTTATACTCAAAAAATACTGAATACTATATCAAATTACTTGTCAAAATTAAAAAGATTTCTCTTATTTTCAACTCAACTTTGTTTTAACAGTATTATAAATGCAGTTTAATCTTTTGATGCCGCGCATAAACTGAAAACTAAGTTTGGTTATTCGAAATCCTCTTATTATATATGCTACCAGCTGTTCAATTCCTGCTCATTCTGTGTGCAATGCTGAGCTACAGAAATAAACAATACGAAGAAAAATATATAAATTGTTGCCTCTGTAGTATTTTTTTACTGGACAAATCCCAGGGTTGACACTGTTGGCAGTTGTTTCAATCCATTTAAATGGAATAAAAGCTTGCATCAAAAGAAATGTGCGCAAATAAACAATACAAATTACAATTCCTGTAAGCGCCGTAGATTAAATACCTTTACATTAACTTAAGCTTTACATTATTAAAACTCCCAGAATCGAGTTGGGATCATTCAGAAGAAAATCGTTTTCGTTTACTTTAACCATGATCTAAATATTCGTTTGCTATTGTACCCCATTTGGTTTCTTCTTATCAATATTTCGTTCTTAATTAACATCTGTCTTCCAACATAAGTTAATAATATAGATAATTTTCTACTTATATATTACTAGATTCTAGCATTTTAACATTTTTTATTCTGATTGGCTCTTGTCTGCGTTTCTCTACCAAATGCTGGAGCATTTAATATTTGAATACCCCCATATATTTTATATTATATTATTATTAATTTAAGAAATGTTTAATATAATTGTAAAATGATTATGATTTGACTATTGCTACTTTAGCTACATTAAATAAAACAAATATCAAGCGATGTGTAGGGTAAATAAAAAATTTATTTTGTCTTTTGTTGGCCACAGATCGAAAAGATTAACATATTATATACATATGTGTATACAAGACTCTGCAGCCACGCGGATTTTATGCTTGTTGAAAAACATACAAGAACTGAAATTAATGGTATTTTTAATTGCATTTAATGGAGGCGTAAAAAGTGCTCTATTGTTTATTTATGGAAGCTTACGTATTTCTTGTACACATCAAAAATAATGGCAGTGCTTTGTGAAGAGCAAAGCAAATTCAGGGCCGAGCATTTATTATTTATGTACCTAATAAATTGTAAATGAAAGTGATTTATTTCTAAATGAAAAACACTCGAGCTGTTGAAAAACTTGCCATAAACTATACATTGATATCGAAAGTTTTGACAGCCAACGAATTGAAAATAACGCACAGAGATTACACACTCGCACGCCCATCAAAGAAACCAAAGTTATATGCCAGAATTTTCATTACTCATACGTCACGTGGGCATATAGTGAAAATGCGCGAGGTTGTCATAAAAGTTGGGAGCAAAAAAAGGAAACATACCAAAGATGGCTGGCATGCGAATGCAGGTCAAAGGCCAACGAATTTTATGTGCCTCCCTACCTTTTTAATATGTGCTGCAATTTGCCTTGTGTGCCACATAGAAAGATTTTCAACACTGTTTTCAACTATGCGACGTGAACTGTAAAAGTTGTGGTGCGGTGGGCGGTGGGGTTGCTGCACAGAATATAAATAGAATCCCGACAAATGTAACACAAGCCGAAATACTCGTACATTTGCTGTTTTATGTGTGGATTTGCCGCATGCACCGTCCCCCGCATTTTGCAACACATACACGCAATTTTAGCTATGTGCTTTGAGCTGATGAGCCTCCTTCCCACACACACAAGCTTTGGCATTTTTTATTGCTAATTTCTGTTATTGCCTTGCGTGCGGCCTGCGTACACTCGTAAAAATATTTTTATTAGCACAGAACGATCTGGCACGCCCACTCGCCAGCCCACCCCTCTCTCTCTCTCTCTCTCTTCTCTCGCCAAGACTCGTAAACGCCCCGAAAAGTGAGTGCCCCAAAAAATATGCTACGATATATTGTGCAGGCATCTAACGTATGCTTCCATCAATAGCTGAACTTTTAGATTAATATTGGCAAGCAGCCCGCCTAATGGTCTCTTAAAGTAGCACACCTCTTTAGTCCCCACTCTATTGGCCAACTGCTTAGCCCAACCCCAAATCAACTTTAGCTTCTCTCACTGCGTCACAAAGTGTCTTCAGTTTGTCGCCTTGGACTCGTAAAATTTAAGTGTTACCAGCCTGACGTGTAGACCACTCCGCATCCAGCCTTCAACAAATTGCCAACACTTTTATGGCTAATGCCAGTTAATAACCAAATTTGTCGGCTCAGCTTTGGCTGCGACGGTGCGTACTACGAATAATAAATACATAAACATGCAATGCTATCCTTATCGCAGCAAAAGCAACAGCTGTAAAACGCTTCAAGTCTTATGCATATCGAGTGCTAAGCAAACAAATGCAACAGCGTTTTCCATTATCCAAGCCCTTGCTCTTTAACAAATATTCGACCCCACCCAGTTTCTATATTCAACAATTCACTACCTTTCACATATTCGAGCTTTTGTTCTAAGTGCACTCTGCAATTTAACTAAACAATAAAAGAACCAGCAACCAGGTGTGTGTATGCACTCATGTATCGAATTGTACAAAGTGTAAATAGCACCAGATAATTCTGGCATTTATTCTACCTCAACTCTATCTTTTCAGCCACGCCCACTGCTTTAAAATCGGTGCTTCTCGCTGGTAGCCGTTGCAATCATTGATTTGCTTTGTTTCGGGTTATTTGATCCGCTACCAGCTGCTGCTTTTACTGTTATTGTCGCTCGTATCTGTCTAAACGCACCGGGAGCTTTATCGAGCACTCCACCAACACCAGCGCAGAGCAGGTTTTTGTGCTGCGAATATTTACCCAGCACGGCACAGAGAATGGTCTGCAGAGAGTTCTCAGTGGGACAAACTTTTATCATGTTGGCTAGTTGCATGTTTTTGAACAATATGCAAGTGAAATTAAATTCCACAGTTGACAATTGTATTATGTGAACGGAATTTTATGAAAGTTGTCAACAATCGAATACAATTTTTGGAATTCTCTTTATATGAATAAATGAATTTAAAATTCTTAAACGATTTATGCCATTGACTTCTCGCTACCGGGTTGCATATGGCACCATCTCGACGAAATAATTTAAATGGCAAGCTGTCAGAGACATATCTGATTAAAAAACAGAAAATGCAGATTTTGCCATTTTTTAACAAAAAATGAAACCATCACAAGTTTTTGCGGTTAATACGATACAATACGGTCCGTATTAAACAAATATAAATATATGAATCCTATATGTACATTTGTGTATGTTCATATAATAAATATGAATTGGCGAATATGCAAATATTTAGTGTTTTTGGTGTACTTGGTCTGTACACTCTGTACACTAAAAATTTAATACACAAATTGTCGCAAAATTAAATAAATTAGTAATTCGAAAAGATTGCCACTGAAAAGCGGATATACATTGCAAATTAAACTTAAATATATTACAATTGGAAATTCAATTTAATTGCATACTTTTGGGCGCGCAAAATAAATTTATTGACTGAGTACGGAAATTAGCATGAAAATACAAAAATGAATAAATTGTGCATGCATTAAGCTCACACAACATTTACAAAAACATATACAACAACTACTGTGCTCGACTCGTATTCCCATTGAATTGGCCGCAAAACCAATTAAATTCAATTCTCAAACGAACTGTAAAACAGAAAGAGATGCACACAAAACGCAATAAAGCCGAAGTAGCAAACACGCACACACACTCAAATATTAACATTTGCATATGCGTATGTGTGTGGAGCTATGTGAGTGTGTGGGGGAGTTATAAAAGCATTGCCATAACTTAAGCACTAACTAATGGCCTTTTCATTTGCTCGCAAATTGAAAGCCAGCCAAAACTAATTGAACAATTTTTGCTTCGGTTTGCAGGAATTTGGTTTGAATGCCGCAGCCAAGTAATGGCTGAAAGTAGCAACAGCAGCGGTGGCAGCAGTAGCACCCTCATCGCTGCCGAAAGTGGACCGGATTTTGATGCACTGCGAATCGCCTGTGATGCGCGTTTGAATAGCAGCCACCATGTGGCAGGTAAGCCAACTTGTAACTTGCTTGCTTTGAATATCAAATACCATTCGATTCAATTGTTAATCAATATAATATCGTTTAGGTTCCTACTGCGCCGGCACCTTTGATGGCTGGCTCTGCTGGCCCGACACGGCCGCCGGCACATCCGCCTATGAACTGTGCCCGGACTTCATCACCGGCTTTGATCCGGCGCGTAAGTACCGAAATTTTGTTCTCTATTGAATTCCATAAGGGCAACTTCCGTTTTTTGGCCATTTTATTTATGTTTTTTTTTTTGGTGCTAAACATGCCAGATCTGCTTGTGACAAACAGTCCAAATCGAGCACCAAGAGCCGAATATCAAATGCTCAAAATTAATTTATGATATACATAAGCAACGCAGTCAAATGTCAGACACAAGATTAAAACGGAAACGGAAACGATGCATAGCAGCCTTCATTAAGGCGCCGCAGACCCACAGCACCGCAGGCAATACAGACACACACACACACACACAAACATTTACACACACATATAAGCATATTCACACATGTAAAAATATACCGCAAACCAGGTGGAGTCTGCTAATTGGCCGCATCCCCTGGTGAAAACCACTCTAAGGCCACAGTTCCGTTTCCGCTGCCCTTCTGTTGAGTTATGCAAATTTAAATCTTGTTTTTTTTTATTTTTTTTTCATTTTTAAGCTGTTATTAAAAAACGCTGACAAATCAATTTTTTTATCGTTTTTTGCTCAGCTTTGATTTTAAGTACACGCGAACATATTCTGTGCATGTGTGTGTGTGTGCGTGTGTGTTTGTGTGTGCGTGTGTGTGTATATATAATGGTGTGTGCTCAGCCATAAACCAGCGGCTTTTCCGCACCTTGGCAGCAGCTGCTTATTTGCTTTTTTTCTTCTACTTCTTCTCGAACTCACGTGCCTCTGAGTTTTGGGAGCTACTGCGGTTTATTTGTTCTGTTGGCTGGAAATCAATAACTGAAGTTTCGTTGTGAAGTTTTATTAAACAACAACATCGCATTGCTGAGCATTATTGAAGTTTTCAAAGTATCTACAAATTCATTTTACAAGTTTGCAAGTCATGTTGTTCTACAATAGACTGACGAAAACACACTCGTCCAAGAAATATCGTCATTCAAGCATCTGGCATATCATCTATTAACGCAAGCTAAACAATTTTATTATCACATAATATTATTTTCAGCTACAAAGCAATAGCTGGGCTCTTATTCAAAAAGAAACAAATATTTTGAAATATATCGGAGTATTTAAAAAACATAAGGCACTTGACCTGGAGCAACGAAAAACAGATTTAATTTATAAGAGATACCGTTTATAAAGGAAAGTCAGCCCCTAAAAAAGTGTTCAATGAAAAATAATGCTTCAATTATTATCAGCTCTGTTAATTAAACATCTCCGATATTTTATACTTTGGACATAAGCTCGACTGCCACACTCATCATTTATTTATCTATTCAAATTAAGATCTTCGCATAATTTACGCTCGCAGCTAAAACAAAAACGCAACATTTGAAAACAATTTTGTTAAAAAGTAAACATTTAACGCTATCAAAAACAGATACCGCAAACTTTAATGAGCGCCACGGCTTCACATAATTAGATAGGTATTTCGAGTACTTTAGGAGGAATAAATTAACGAAGCGTATTTGCTGCTTTTAGCTGGCGAACTTTTTGTTTGTCGGTTTTGTTTGCACAATTTGGAAACAATAAGAATGATGAATTATGCAAAATGAAGCCAATTGCTTATGCAAGAAATAACATCAATAACAGAATATGCAAAAAAGACAAACAAACAAACCACAAAAAAATTTGATAGAAGAACAAAGAGCTGGCCATAAAATAATCATAATTATGTTGTGAGGCAATTTATGGCATAAGTCATGTGGCATGTCAATTTTGCATAAAACAAAAACTGCCACGCCCATACACGAGTTGAATGACATTTTCTGTGTGTGCCAAAAAGAGAAAAAAATAAACATAGGAAATATGACAAGGCGCCTGCCACTGGGAGGCGGTGCAGTTTGGGGTCGGGGTCGGGGTTTGAATAACAATAAGCAAATGTTGCTTTCACTACATTTGGCTTAGGAGTGTATTTTTTTTTTTTTTTTTTTTGCTCACAGCGTTCGTCTGTGGGCTAGGCAGAGACGGCTGCCGCGCCTCGGGGTCGCCAGCTTGTAACTTGTACAAGATTATGTGCTTTGCACTGTGCTGCCATTAACTTTTATGGCACTTCCGCTTGGCGGATGTGGTTAACACTGCCAGCACCAGCAGCCGTACACTGAACACAAATATAACAAGCTTCGTCTAAGTGACCAAAGTAGCACATACACTATTTGAAAACTATTTGTCTTATCGGCGCCCTTAAAAGATAAAATAAAATATTACAATTTTTTAGCAGCTGACAAAATAATGTTTGCTCAGTGTAGCAGCCGTCTTGTCTCTCTGTCGACTTATTGGCCACAAACAGCGTATACGTGATTTCTTGGCACTGCGTGCCTGGTGGCAATAAAAAGAAAAGACAGACCGAAAGACAGAGAGGACACTGTAAAACTTCACCTGTTAAATTTCGAACGACACAGACATCTGAACTCGTTTCCTGCCCCATTGACCAAAAACTCAATTCAATGGCCCAAAAATAGTTTTTTGTCGCTGCAAATGTCTCACAATCGGTGCTTTTAACAAGTTGGATAACAGTTTAACAATAACACGAAAATTGCATAACTCAATTCAGTTCAAGCATTTCACATGTAGCAGGAACTTGAAAACTTTGTGGGTTCTTGGCTAATTTCAATTTAAAGTTGGGTTAACAGCTTATTTGGGACATTATTACTATACTTTATAGTCTACTTATGCGCATTTTGAAAAGTTAAAATGACTTCCTTTTAGCGCACTTTAAGAAAGCAAAGCTCAACTAACGCTGATAACTGTATAAGTTCATTTATAACTCCTTTTACTAGACAAATTTAAATAAGTGTTCATACCGGGCACAAGTCAATTATAAGACATGCAAAGCCGCATGTATATATAATAAATATTACACACAGTCAAAATTCAATTTGGCACATCCTGGCAATTAGATGTGGTTGAATGGATTACATGGCGTATAAGCAATCAACGCTTCAGTTAGTAGTAAATGCAATTTATCGTCAGAACTAATCAAAATATTAATTCATTTTGCATAATCTGATATGTATAATAGACTTATGAATATGGATATTGGATGCATTTCAGCACTTATGAATATCAGCAAATTGTATGCTCTAAAACACAAAATTATAATTTACAGGATATGCGCACAAGGAGTGCGGCGAGGATGGCGAATGGTTCAAGCATCCATTTAACAACAAAACCTGGTCGAATTACACCACCTGCGTGAATTTAGATGATTTGGCGGTAAGTGGCAACTAATTAAATTTAATTACATTATACTAAAGAGGAATCTCCTCGTATTTTGTATATTGCAGCGCAATCACAATGTGAGCCTGATATATGAGGTGGGCTACACCATCTCCCTGCTGGCCATTCTCCTATCGCTGTCCATTTTGGGCTACTTCAAGTGAGTTGTTGTCACCCACCCACTGCAGTAATTAGCTGCAGTCTTCATTAAGAGTAGTTATTTAATATTGTGCTCTTGACGAATGATCCATCTTCTTCTTCGTCTTCTGCTCTGCGACACAAATTGGTAAATGGAAAACCACTCGAGGCTAATGAGACACATTTGCCATTTGGCGTTATGACAATGTGCGCTTGGCGCCGAACTTTATTGTTAAACAAAGATGCCAAATGCTCTAATCGATTGCCAACCTGTGTGTATGTGTGTGGGTGTATCAGTGTGTGTGAATGTGGGTGTGTGGGTGGGTGTGTGAGTGGGTGTGTGTGTCAGCATGTTTGTTTCTGTTCATTGCACTCCCACTTACTCGTACCATTGCACCTATTTAATCCGCCACACTTGACGTCGGAAATGAGAAAATATTTGCTTTCTTATCCCGCCGTCCACATCTACCTCCACCCACCCCTTCCCCCATTTATCTAGCTCTTCTTCTCTCCTCGGCTATGTCGCACGTCAACTGAGTATTAGATTGTGTGTCTTCTTCAAGCAGGATATCGATTAATTTCCACTTGTCTGCAGCACAATTAGTGCTCTTGGCTTGTTTATTATCAGCTCCGAGGGACAGGCAGACAGGCCGACAGGCCGACAGGCCGACTGAAAACCCATCAGAAAGGGAGACTGTGGAACTGCTTAACATTGGCTGAAACAATTTTAAGCTGTGTGCAGCGGCAAATAAGATAACCCTGATAAATGAGATGAGAGTTTTCTATTTGACATATCACTTCGTTCCCAACTGTTGTTATTTGTGTGATAATTAAATACGTTCTACAACTGATTGCATATCAACAAGTGATTATAACTTAAATGTTAAGGATATTATTATTTCGAAATTGGGTAAAGTAATTTTTCTATAAATAAGAATACATATAAAAAATAAAGCTTGATTGTTCAAAAACCAAGAGATCAAGGCATTAGAAAAAGATTGCAATTAAAATCGCTTTATGGCTTGGAATTTGAAAAAGGTTTTCAGTGGTCTCTCAACTTACTGCTTAAGTAAAGCTTAAATATTTGGCTGCTTTGTTTCTTTCCGGCCATGCCGCTTTAAATATAAACGCAATAAAATAGAAAACCATTGCAAGCCAAACAAAGTAGAGCTGTACCCAATTTGCATGACATGCATTCATTTGATTCGACGCGACATGATTTCATTAATATGCAGCTTGTTATTTTGCCAACTGTCAAAATTTCACAAATGCACCAGGCAGAAGCAGATATGAACTGTCTGAGCTACACCCCTCAATAGTTGAGTCGAGAGCACGTGCGGTCATTGTTGACATTGAAATTAACTTTTCGCACAGCCATGCCCCCGCCCCGCCTCCGCTCTGGCGCTTGCATGGATAACCCCTGTGCTTGATTCAGTCCGTGTGCCGTGGGAAATTCATATACGTGCTAGCAAATGTATGCCAATATTTGTGAAATCAAATAAATGAATTTTCATTTGGAGAAACCGCTAGGCAAATAAATCAAAAATGGGACTGTGTAGGATGGAGCATTACTAAAAGATACCCTGCAATTGGTGCAGAGATCCCTAAAAGAAAGTGCTAATAGGCATATTCAAAAATATAAAGAGCTGTTTACAGAAATAAATATAAGCAGAATAAACATATAAAATACTTATTGAAGTATAACAAAGGATAATCAAAAATAAACTTAAGGATATACAAAAATATTCAAAGGGCAAACTGTGCACAAGAATATGCAGAAATTTAAGCAAAGCAACAAATTTTCTTAACTGCCTCTGCACGAATAACGCTATAAGAACAAGTAAGAAAGCTATAGTCGGGAGAGCTCTACCCTGAACTCAGTTTTTAAATATATTCATCTTTATGCATACAGAGATCAGCATGAGAATTGGTTTTGGACCAGAACTTGGGTGACTACTATTCGATCTCGATGAAATTTGTCGAAGCCGTTGCTTTTTATGTTTTGACTTTTATACAAATCCATTAACTCTTTCAGTTAGAAATAAGTACGTTTGTCTTTCATTCGCAGATCCCTCAAGTGTGCCCGAATCACGTTGCACATGAATCTTTTCAGTTCATTTGCGGCAAACAGTTCGCTGTGGCTGATTTGGTATACGGTGGTGGTGCCAAACTCGGAGCTTGTGCAGCTCAGTCCGGTAAGCAAACACAAAGCAACCAACGCACAAGAAAACACACACACACTGACGCACACACACACACACACACACACACACACACACACACACACACACACACACACTGACACACACACACACACAGACACGTTCGCAACACACTCAATTCGCAAATTGATTTATTTCAGGGCTATTGCGTGGCACTGCACATTATACTACACTATTTTCTGCTGACGAACTATTCGTGGATGCTGTGCGAGGGCTTTTACCTGCATACGGTGCTGGTGTCCGCTTTCATATCGGAGAATAAGCTGGTCAAATGGCTGATAGCCTTCGGCTGGTGCTCCCCAGCCATTGTCATATGCATATATGGACTGGCTCGCGGACTCTCTGGCAGCCGGGAGGAGAATCTACAGTAAGTGCATGTGCATGATGTCATCATGTGTGTATGTGTGTGTTATAAATTGATTGTACACACGCATATATGCAGAATGATTGGCAAACTAAAATCGAATCAGTTGTGAAACCAGCTCGTTTGCAATTCATTAGATGACAAAACCCCTATATTGCTCTAACTATCTCTTTCTCTCTCCCTCTCTCTCTTTCTTGCCGCAGCTGCTGGATGAATGATACCGACTTCAACTACATTCTGATAGTGCCCGTCTGCATTTCAATATTCCTCAATTTATTATTCCTCTGCAACATAGTACGCGTCGTCCTGCTTAAGCTAAAAGCCCCGGCCAGTATTCAGGGCAGCTGCGGACCTTCTCGCACCGTCCTCCAGGCGTTTCGGTAAGTTGACCCACGTTAAGAGAATACAAAGCGAGCGCCTTAACTTAAAAGACTTCAATTCAATAATAATATGTAAAATGGGTAGGCGAAGCACACACAAACACACCCACACAAAAGGGCACTGGCCCGCGGGGCATATGCGTAATAAACTTGTTTTTACTCAGCTTCAATTTAATGTTTTATTCGCCTCGTAAGTTTCGTTTTGCTTCATTTTAAATTTAAAATTACGCATACGCGACGTTGACTTGCATTTTAATACGCTCGTCGGCAACGAATTATACATAAGTATAAGTATTATTATACTGTCAACCGTCTCTTGCCTACTCGCTTGCTCGCTTTCTTTCTCTCTCTCTCTCTCTCTCTCTCTCTCGCTTTTTCTACATGTCTCTCTCTCTCATTTGCTCTGTGAATCCCCGTTGTGTTTTACAGGGCAACGCTGCTGCTGGTGCCGCTGCTTGGCCTCCAATATATGCTAACGCCATTTCGTCCTGCCCAGGGGCATCCCTGGGAGTATTCATACCAAGTCATCTCGGCGTTCACAGCCTCATTTCAAGTAAGTACTTTTTTGTATACCACGCACAAAGTTGGATATTTTTTAAGTTAGCCAGCGCTGAGTAAATTTGACTTAAGAAAGCATTGACTCGGTTTTGAACTCTTGATATTTACGAATTGCTGCTCTGCCAATTGGGCGTTTTCCAAATTAAAGAATACGTTACAAAGTGCAAAAAAAATATTATATAAGGTGTGCGTCCTTAAAAATAACCTTCACAAATTGTTCAGTGATGTATGCTCATTCTCCAAGTTATCCTTCAATTTACTTTATTTTTATGTTTGTATTGTTAAATTAATTTAAAAATCTCGTAGCTTATTCACTAATCTAAAATGATTTATTAAGAGCTACAAGTATATGAGTAATATTTATCAAATAATCAGGACTCTAAATTCTTCTTTATTTATATGGTAAATTCCTTGAATTTCTGCTATATCAAACATGAACCTAAGGTATTTCCTGCGCTATCAAAGTGTTTTTCTATACTCCAGTTTTGTTTTCGTAATCTTTTGTTTTGTTTTCTTAGCTTTTAATATTGTTTTACGACTTTGCACAGATGGAACACTTTATGTATGCTGTATGTAAATGTTCTCAGCTGCTTTTAGTAAAACTTAAATCTACACACTAAGGGTGGAGAAATATGTGCATATAATTGGCAAAAATGTTGCTGGATTTTGACAAAAGATATTTGCAATAATTTATGTAAATAAGCCAAAATCATGTCGATGCTTGTTTATTATTGGTGTAACGCCAAGGGCTAAGTTTAAAAATGCCAGGCACATGCACACAATTCCCCAAAGCAGGCAGCTCATTTAACTGTGACCGAGTTAAAGATGAGTTTGGGGGCGAAATCAATATACAAACACGATATGCAAAGATTTACTTTGGTATTTTGTTAGAAATTTTCAACCAAAGAACGCAGAGATTCCGGTGAGGGAAAGAATAAACTAAATAAGAAACCCTGTCAGCAAATCGAGCATGAAATGCACAGCCAGTAAAAGTAAAAGTACAAGTAAAATTACAATTGAAGTAAAGTAAAATGTTGAATATTTGAATAAAAGGGGGCAAGAACGCGTGAACGCTTTTAACCAAATCGAGTTACAACTCATTTTCATCTGCTTTTTTGGTTTAACGCAAATACGCAAAACTATAAAAAGCTGTACAACAAATTGTTGTCAGCAGAAAGGCTAAATTCAAATGTCTGCGGTTCTTGCTGCAGATAAATTCCAAATTGTTATCCCTTGTGGGGCGCTTTGGGGCGTGTCATTGTGCGCTGCATTTGAAATAAATTGTAACTGTAACAGCAATTCCAGAAAAACAAGTAAGAAAGCTGTTTAAATTGAAGTGATTGAAGTGATTGACTTGGGAAACTCAGAAACGTATATTAAATTCCCAACTCTTAGCAAGGAATATAACATTGGTGTTTCCCTTACGAACATCATAAAAAAAAACGTTGCTAAAATAGCGGGTTTTAATATATACGCATATAATATATTGACGATGTTTTTTTTTATTTGATTAGTTTGTAAATAGCTCATGTATAAACGACAATTGACTCTTAACTAATTTAAAGGTTATTGGGACTACTTACTTTTGCTTTCTGTGACAAAAGGTTCTTTAACTATATGACACCCTATGAACGCATTTATTTGCCGCAAGAGTATCACAATACAATAAGCGTTTTATTTGCGAGTTTTCTTTATTTGTTGGTTGCCAAAAAATAAATAAAAATCGAGTAGCAAATGCAGAAAAAAAAAAAGTAAAATTCTTTAGTCGATTGTTTTCAAAGCCAGTAAGCAGCAACTTTTATTGTTTACTTGTTGTTGCTGGGCAAATTGCAAAGTTTTGCTCAACTGGCAAGAGGTGATGGTTCCTCGGCGTGTATATAATCTGGAATTATTATGCCAACTGCGCTCTGTGACTCATAAAAGATTGGGTACAACTTTTAAGCACCATAATATAAAATATATGAAGTATAATTTTATTTCATCCTGTAGTCTGCATTAAAACCCTGACAGCAAGGGAAGAATCGACGGAATTATTTTTAATGTGTATTGTAAACAACAATAGGACACTATAGTCATAAGGTATTTGTCGCATAATCATAGAATAACGTTTTTTGCGTCGTTAAGAGTCAAAAATAAAGTATACCTTTTAGGGCTTCTTGGAGTTTAGTTTTTAATTAATAAGTATATTATTAAAGATGTGTAGCTTAAATACTTAAATGGTGTATGCCAACAGCGAAGAGAAAATACAAAAAACAGACATTGAAATTCTCTTGATGTTTTATGATGATAGCAATGCAAGCGACTAACGGCATTGGCATTTAATATCTCTGGGCAGTATTGCAGTTAGAGCCGAAATTCCTTTAAAAAATATATATTTAATTGAATTTATCTGACTGGCACTTTTACTTTCCTCTTTTTAGCCAACAAATGCCTCAGCTGGAATTTCAATAAAACTTAAAAAACATGTCCTGGCACTCCACTTATGAGCTTAGATGAACATCTGCTCCTAATCCGCTCACCCCCAACAACCCCAGCAGCAGCTGCTGTTGTTGTTTGCATTTCCACACATTTAAATCGAATTCAAAACCTGGGTCCAAAACGACAGCACATTTGTTGTCTCCTTTTCTGTCTACTTTACTAATTAGTTTTGCAAGCAATTTAAACTTCTGTCTCAGACATGGGCGCCACACAAGTGCGAGTAATTAGCAAATCATCCTGTTCCTGGTGCGAAGAGCTGAATGACATGCCAATCAGTACGGAATACTGAGAACTAATACAAGGCAACGTTTCCCTTAACGTTCTCTGTTGGTTAACTTAAAAGCTGGCAGCGTTGAGTAATGGCAAACATTACACTGAATAATAACTAGCTAAATATTATACAACCTATATAAAGTCAGCTAAGCTGCCGGAATTATGGGAGCTAAAGTCGTCGCATAAAAGGCAGAAGAAGATAACCAAGAGAAAATCTTTACAAATGCACAACCAACACAGCCAAGGCAACAACAAATGATGAATAAAAATATACAATTCCCAGAGTCGACTCGGAATTACACTATGCGCATTTGTTGCCATCTATTTTGGTCCGTAATGTTTAACAAATAATAATCAGCATAAGCTTATTTTAGAATTAGCTTTCTGTTCCATTTGAAAAGAAAAATGAAAGGGAAATTATGTTGCAATAAATTTCAATGAAGAAGCTAATTTATGAGGGGTACTCGCCTTGTTTAATGAATAAGATATGCATTCAGGAATTTCTGGAATTGTGGGCACCATTAACTGCCGAATATCTATACACATGAATTTCTGATGGCAATAAAAGTCACAATTTAAAAGGCATTGCCTTCCAGCTGGTTTATAATATACAATGACATAGTTTATGGTAACTGCATAAAGATCATCAATATTGGATAACAAATAGTCGATATTAGTCGGAAAACAATTCATTACTATCAGCAAGCGTAACAATTTCCGTTTAATAAACAGAGTTTCTTTTATTTAGTTGGTTATTAAATAAACTGAGATCTCAATAAATTAATTAGTTGTAGATAAATTCTATTTGGGTTGGAATTTGGTAAGCCCGTAACTGAATCTATAAATTTCGAGGCTAGTTCGTAGCTCAACTACTAAACTGTGTGCGTGATTGCGTTTGATTGAGTTAGGAAACTGTAGCCAGAAAGTGTGCATTGGCAATGGAATGAAGCATTTTGCCAATTTCATTTATATGCAGGCGATGTATAAGTAAGCAATCCAGAAGGCAGCCACATGCACGTACGCAACTATGCATTAAATACGCTCACAAACATAAACAAATACAATAGCAAACTGACGAACCACTCAAATAGGGAACAGACAACAACTGAGTGATGCGAACAGAGATAGAGATATGTACATTTAGAGAGACAGAGAAAACGAACGTTTGTTGGGACCCCAAAATGAATTGGCATCTGTTGAGCCGTGCCGAAATGGCGAATAAGCAAAATTGCATTAGACTTAAGGCACATTTCGCAGTCAACGCCGCCTACGTAATAATCTAACAAGCACAATTGTGACGGCGACAGCAACTGATAATAATTCTGTTACACTACTTGTTTTTTCCTCTTATTTTGTGTATTTTGCAGGGTCTGTGCGTGGCAACATTGTTCTGCTTCTTCAATGGCGAGGTGATTGCCCAAGTGAAGCGCAAATGGCGGACGCTGTGCTTCAGCAATAGACCACGCACCAACTCCTATACAGCCACTCAGGTCTCGGTAAGATTCCATATGAGCTTCACATGCTTCTGCCTTTTATTTATTAATACAATTCGGGTTACGGCGCGTATGAGCTAATATATGCAATATATAAACTACTACTCACAAGCACACACACATAATTGGCCAAGACACACACACACTTCCAAACTCTAACGAACTTCTTGGCTTGCTGCATGTTAAGTATACGACACGTTTTACACAAAACAATTTGCAAAAGCTAGCAAGAAAAAAGCGATGAAAATGCAGCGCACCGTTTTCCAACCTGCCAATCACCATGATAGCAAATTCTCAGTTCTTTTGATTGTAGTTCGTGCGCTGCGGTCCGCCAGTGCCTGGCGAGGAGAAGGTATGACTAAAGGACTTGTCCTCATCAGCCAAACGACGCGCCTCCTCAGCGCCCCATCATCAACAACAACAGCAAAAACAGCGGCAACAGCAGCAGCTGCAACTGGAGCAGCAGCGGACACGCAGCCAGAGCATGTCCTTGACAGCTCACACTACCACAGCTAGCTCGTCCCGACTGCTCGATGGTTGGCGGCAAAAGCTGCACTTCCTGCGGCGCCCCAACTTGGAGAATGCACACCAGCGTCAGCCGCTCATGGGGGAAACTGGAGCTGGTAACTTGCAGCTGCAATTGCCAGTCAATGTGCAAGCGGAGGTAGTCAAACCAACGCTGATGACGACAATAGCAGAGGATGCCGCTGAGGCATCAGCAGCAGCACCAACAAATGGAACAGGAACAGGCGCATCGATAGGTACAGGTGTTGTCATTGTCAGCATGAATGCAACTGCGAATGCTGATCACAACAACATAGCCGATGAGGCGCTTTAAGCTGCCCCAACACACACACACACACACACAAACATACACACTAATACACATCTATTGCATACAACCGAGTCACAAATCTGGTAAGAAAATCTCATAGTCTAAGCCAATTTTAAGTAGCTACCCGCCCAAAATAGATAACTCTACAACTGTATACCAAACAAGTGAAAAGCACCCCACCTACCACAAAAGTTCCCCAGGCCGAAGAATGTTGAACAACAAATAGCTAAATATCTTAGCAAAGTTGCATTTCACAAAAACTTCTGAGCTAAATCTCCAGCATTATCTAAGCCATAAGATCAAAATATAATTGTATCTGTATTCCGTTAGCTAATTTTAAAATTAAATACGAAACAAACAAGAAGATACATTTATTTAATTATTTATCGCATTTCCTAATTTATATGATTAAGTTCACAGCACAACTGGCGCATCTTATTTATATTCAACAAAACTGTGCAATAAAAGTATTATTGTAAATTCATTCTGACTTGGAATACAGATCAGATAAAAAGAATCCTACCAAACGCTGCACAAAAGCTGGCGACATTGTTTTAAAAACGAAATGCAACTTGCATTTAGTTAAAGCATAAAAATATACAAATTTAACTATTATATGGTTATTAAGAATTTATGTGGATATCAAATATCATTGTTGTCTGTAAGTGTAATGTGTCTCTGACTATATACATATAAAAACGCATATGTGGCTATATATTTATGTTGTAAGCTGAGCTTTCTAACATTTCAACTCAAGCGCTTTATATTTTCGCCATTTTAGATGAATGCTTCTTAATCTGTGTATATGAACTATATAAATATATGTATTTAAAATGTAAAAAAAACAATCTGTTTTATTTTTGGGAATTTTTCAGATATATTGCAGCACTGAAATTAAGGTTAATATTGTTTTTATTTCATTTATAACATCAGAACATTCAATTGAGCATTCCGCAACACTGTTTTTAAGTATTGCTGGTGAGTATTATTGGGTACTAAGCACATACCAAAAGTCTGTTAATTAGCCAACTTTAACGCTTGACTGTCCATTTCAAAATTGAACTCAGGACTAGTAGTAATGGACGTACCGTCTCTTCTAGTCCCATTCCGACCCCGCTTATGAATGAAATGAAACCCTTGAAGCACTCAACATGTCTGGCCTGTGAACTAAGTTGAATTGTACATTTGCTACCAGGGTGATAAATTCCTTTTGCCTTTGCTTGCTGGCGCGCTAATTTGGTCGGCAACGTAATATAAACACAATATAAACCACAATTAGCATCGGAAGATAAGGGGCAATGTAGAGCGGAAGTTGTTAACATTTTGTTTTATATTTATTGAAACATAGTTGTATAAAACTTGACTTTTGTTTTGTCACGTGCTGTTGGCATTTTGCAGCCGCACTTTGTGTGGCTGATGTGCCCGTAATGATGTCGCCAATTGCGTGGCAGGTTGCCTTGGCTCGCCGCATGTTGCAGCTAAGTGCAACAAGAGCTGCTGTCGCTCTTACGAAACTGGACACCACATGTTTTATGAGTGCAAGCCAAATCGGTAAGTGCCATTTTATTGCCACATAAAACGCGTGTGCACTGCTAAAAACATGAAATCTTTACTTCACTTTGTGATTAGTTGTGTAAATAGCTAATGATTTTAGCACCTTTTTGGCTTATACAATCAATTACAGCGTAAAAGTAGATTCAAACAACTTAATGCATCGATTTTCTTATCTACTATTAAAAGAGCTTCAATTAAGCTATTATACATATAAGAACATCATTCTAAGATTGAACATTATTGGAATTCGTCGGTGTTATGTATTTTGCAGTCTGCGTCTGATTCTCATGTTTTGCAAATTCCTTGCACATATCATAAAATTAGAGGTGTGTTTTTCAGTCGCAGCGAACAGTAAATGAGCTGTTTAATTGCATGTGTGTGCCTGTGTGGGTGTGTATATTTGTGTGTGCGTGTGTGTAAGTTAAGTGCTTGACAAGTCTTAAGCACTTGCAGCCATAAAAAATGCATTTGCAGCTAGCACAATTTGCTTTTTGTGCAAAAACTCAAAAGCAGCACTCAAGCAAGGATTCAGCACTTGAGCGAGCACTTCAGGCTACCTGGACTGGACACCTTGTGGACCAACATGAGAGTAATTCAAATGGGCAGTATTCAAATACTTATACGACTGCAACTATAACTACTTATACAGTGCTCAACTCAAATTCACAATTTCTCTTTGATACTCTGAATGCAAAGTAATTTTTTAGCAAGCCTGCAGCAAAGCTTATTCTTAGAATAGTAAAAATAATTATCGATGGTTTTGTATAGTTTGTTAAATTATTTATTTATGCAAAATCGAAATAACATGGAAAATAATTAAACAAAAATGATGTGAAAGATAACCAAAACTAAAACTATAAAGTGAGAACATTGCAGTTTGGCGTAACCGACTGCGGAATACTCTGATATCAGGCTTAAGCCAGCTGAAAACAGGTGGCAAAGAAACTTCTTGGAGGGGCGGAATTGGGACTGCATGACTCCATCTTTCAAAAATTCTTAACTTTAAAATTGTGCGAGGTATGGGCTTGAGCCATTTTTTGGTGGTGGACTGGGCGTATCATTTTTTTGGAGCGGGGCCGAAGGCCGATTATCGGTTATATCGATTTCCTGGCTCCTCAGTTGGAGTAGCAACTCAAATTTAATACTTTGTCTGACAAGGGCCTTGATAAATATATATTCAAAGTTTCAAATCGCTAGCTTCAAGAGACGGACGGACAGACGACATGAAAGACATTGCATGAAACCAATATACTCCTCGACTCCTCAGTACAAGGCGTATAAAAATATTATGCCCATGATTAGTAGTAGTGTCTTGTAATTAAAAAACTTCACAGGAGTATTGAAAACTATCTAGCATTTACATATATATGTATATGTAAATGGGAGTAAAATTTCTCATACGCTCCGTTTGCGTTAGGGATGTCAAGAATAGTTTGTGCAGCTGACGTATTTGCATAATGAACTCAATTAAAAGTTGGCTGCCTGCCAAGTGCAGGCTGCGGTGCCTAAAACTAAAGGGAAAAGAGAACGCTTCGATCAAAGGCGTCTTGTCCTGGCGTCTTGTCTAGGGCGTCTTGTCCTGGCGCAGCAGCTCCTGTTTGGCCAATAGCTGAATGCGCTGCCCGACTATTCCCAGCGGCTTGCTCTGTACCAGATGACAAGTTGATTGCCTGTTAGAAGAGCAACAAAAAATAAAAACATATTAGCCAAATGACTACAGACTGTCTACACTCAGAAAAAAATGTTCTAGATTTATATTTAATTTTTGTTAAACAACTTTATGAAAAGCATAACTAAATGAAATATTTATAAACCTTTCTCAACTTCACAAAAATATAAAAAGTATACTTTATTTTATATTAAAATTATAATGCTTTTAAATAGATAAACCTCTGGGTTATCTTAGGCGCGCATATATGTATGCCTTATGGGATCGAAAACATAACAAAGTTCACAACAAAAATTTTAAATCCTGCACAAGAATAGTCATATTTTTTTCGAGTGTGCAACTCACTTGTAAATGATTTTCTCACGATCCGCCCAGGGCCAGCTGCGCTCCAGGTTATCCAGCTTGAAGAGCAGCTGCAAAATGTGACAATGTCATATTATGTTATGTCCCTAATGAGACGTCGCCGCATTGATTGCTTTACCTTTTGTGACTCCGTGGCAGAAGCGGCTGTTGTTGCTGCCTCGAGCGTTGCTAAGCGCACCTTTGAAGTGTCATCGGCATTGTGTGACGACGTCTGCAACTGCGGGTTGAGCGTCAAATCACAGACACCCTCGGCATCACTTATGCGCAGCTTGGGCACATTTCGCAGATTCCATGTGTAAGTGGTGCTCAGGAAATCACTGTCATTCTCATTTTCAATCTCATGTTCAACATTTTCATTTTCATCATCGCTGAAACTGATATTTAATGCCCCAACTTGGTCGGCTGCCACTGCAGGCAGTTTTATATAGTAAACTGACGGGTGAGCAGCCAATTCGTCCTCATCCTGTTCTTCCTCATCATCAGCACCTTCGTCCTTTCCACTGTCATTGTCTGGCTCGTCACTCAGCTTAATTGGCACGTAATTGACTTCGGATGCATAATCGGATTCTGGCGTCAAATCCTTCAGTTGCTTTGATTCACATTCTCGCAGCGACTTCCTCTCATCATCATCCTGCACCTGCACCAGATCATCCTCCTGCTCTGTATCAATCTCATCGGCGCTATCCAACTGCTCCATTAGCTCATAGTCGAGCGCATCCTCATCGTAGGAGCATTTGCGCTGCATGTACAACAGCTCCTCGGATCCAAAGGATTGCGAGACGGTGGCCAGTGTTGAGGATAATATTTTTGGTATTTCAGCAATGGCAGACAGCTTACGCTGCATTTCCAGGAGCCGCATCTCAATCGAGCTGGGCAACACGCGGTCTGAACGAAGATGGTCTGATTATGATTTATGATTTTTATAGTTAATGGTTTAGAGTTTATTGAAAAACGTACAGAAAGAAACGACACCCATAAATTAAAATGGCAAACAATTGCTTAAGATTTATATACATGGATTATAGGCACAATAAGATTCAAGTATTAATGGATTAAGATTGCAATTGGGTGGTTGTGGAGGAGTGAGGAGGACCGCCATTATTTCGAGGATCTCGATGCAGTGGGCAGGGCCAGCAGCATGTTCTCAATGGTGCTGCTGCGCAACTCCTGATTGTCTCCGACCTCCGCAAAGAAACGCTTAATATTCCGTATAATGCGATAATGTGGCAGCTCCTGCATTTTTTTTGTATTTTGTTTTTGCGGACGGATTGTCGGAGAGAGAGAACAGAGGTAAAAATCAATTGTTGGAGTGAGATTTGCTAGTTTGTTAATGTTGCTTGTTGGCATTCACCTGCTCCTCTTCGTCGGAGGACTCGTCCTCGCTCAATTCAATGATCACCTCGTTGCCCTCCTCATCGAGTTGGGTTTTGGTTTTCTTTTTCTTGGGCTTGGGTGGCTCGGGCGGCTCGTGCCACATGATGGGATGCCAACAACGCGAGCCAAGCAATGGGGTTGGGGTGAACTCTACAAAATAGATACAACCAAAAAAATATTGGTTTTTCTTTTCTTTTCTTTTTTGTTTTTTTTGTGTGAGTTACCACAAGATGCAACAACAGACAGTTCATGCCATTGTCTTTAATTAGGGGCTTGCAACAATTGCGACATGCTCGGGTAATAATAACATATCAAATCTCACCCTTTGGTGGTGGCAAAGGTTTCGGCACACGCATCACAATAGACTTCTCCTCGCCGGCCTCGTACATGCCCATGGGATCATCCTCCTCCATGCTGCAAGCATTACATAATAATAATATATATATATGTACGATTTGTGTATTTCAGTAACTGGGGCAACCTACTTGCGCATGAGAAAGTGCACCTTCTTGGGCGTGGCGTTGATGCGCTCGTGTGCCTGGGCCAGTGTCAGCTGCGTAGCGTCCTCTTCGTTAATTTCGAGTATTATATCGCCCAGACGGATGCCCGATTTGTCAGCTAGACCATCGGGTGTTACCTGCACATGAGACACTTATTACTTTCCCACATTTCATTCATTAATATATTCTAGGGAAAATATACCCTATAATGTTACTCTCCACACTTTTGCTTTCATGTACCGAACGAGGCAGCAGTCAGCGCACAATTGAATGAAAATGTTGCGTAGTTCGAGTTTAGGTCGAGCAAATACTTTTGCTACTTATGTGTATATGATATATGACAGACAGATACAAATGGATGGGCAATCGACTAAAGGCACATACATATATACATGTATGTATTCAAATGTAAGTTTGCTCCGAAAACACAATGATACAAAGATACTTGTTGCTTGTGTTTTGAAACAGTCTGCTTTTAAGTGTACGAAATACTGTAGAAATTATACGTCTACATTTGGCATGCTCTATAAAAACGACAGAAATTCTTCAGAATGTTAATGGTTAGTTTTATTGCAAATTTATATTTTTGTTTTTCTTTTAATCATCTATTGCATGTGAATTGTTAACGAAATTAAGTAAGTCTTAAATATTTTTTTTAATGTGAACCAATGTTTAATGTGGACAATAGTTTAAAAAAAAATTCAGTAATTACACATCGAAAATTAAATTTATAAACGAAGATACAAATGAAATTATATTAAAATAAAGGAGAAATTAAATTAAAAATTTTAAATGAGAAAAACTAAATAAATAAATAAAATAAGGAAATAATCAATAATAAATCTGTCAACGAATGTATCGAAAAACGCTATTTTTATTATTAAAATTAATAAGAATTAAATTAAAAGTATAAACATAATTTTTGTTAAACAAAACACATATGTAAAATGAATAGTTTATTAAATAGATTCAAATAATTTTGTGAGCATATGAAAGGAGCAAACAATCTCAAATATAAACTTAATTTAACGTATAAAATTCTATATAAAACCGCTTAGTAAATGAAAAGAAAAATCTGCTCCATTTTTGGTAACATCTATCAAAACGATTCGTCAAAATGTTTAAAATTATAAGGGACTTTACTTATGTTCCGATTTGTCTGTTCATAGACAAAATATAAATTGATATTTTCGCTGCTCGCTAAACTAAAAAGACAGACGTGAAAACCAGAAGCAATGGGCAGAAACAATGTTAACCCAAATAATGTGCATTCTCGCTGCTAAAGAGTAAAAGCAATTGAAACGAGAACGCAGTGTTGCCCCGCCGCATACACCACGCTCTTTGTCTGTGCCTGCCACACAATAATCGTCGCGCATACGCCGCATCGAACGAGCGTCAGCAGAGTGAAATATTTATTTTGCTGTCTGCGATAATTTCGTCATAGTCGAATGGCCCGTAAATATAAAAATACTGTCTTTTTGTGTTGCTTTTGGAGCCAGAAAATCGAGAAAATAGCACATTGACGAAATGGAAAAGTGCAGCTGTCGATTGGAAATTGGGAAGCCGCGCAACGCCGAAATGTATATGAATAACAATATGTTTGAGTTCTCAAGGGAAACTACGCCCTGTGCATAGTTAAGCGGGCGCATGAATCCCAAACTGCCACACTCCTCCCACTTACCTGAAACACGGTTAAGAGCATGTGAAATTCAGCGCCGCCGGTTATCAGAAAACCCCATTTGGTATCATCCTTGGAGTCATAGGCATCCGACTCCACATCGAAGGCGGGAAAACCGTCCGTATCGCCAATGCCGCAGGACACCTTAATAATGGGTGCCTTTTTCTTTGTCTCTGGCATGGAATACATCAATCCAAATTGCTCAGGCATCGTTATATTCTTGTTGTTGTTCTTGTGGTTGTTGTTCTTGTCGTAGTTTTTGGCCCCTTTGTTTGTTTATGTTGCTTTTCTTCGCTTTTTGCCGCTGCTCTTTTTGCGTAGCTGCTCGTTTTATTTATAATTCTTTGCAATCGCTCTGTATTTTCTCTCCCTTTCTCTCTCTCTCTCTCTCTTTGTATTTTTATACACTTTGGTTGCAATAGTTTTTCTTTGGATTTGCTTTAGCTTTTGGCTTTTCTTTTTTCTGCGCCTGTCAAAATTCAGCTGCCAAAAAGATAACCCGTGCCAAATATATCAAATATAATTTCTTATTTGTTTTGCCGGCTTTTTGTTTTGCTTGGCGCAAATGCTTTGAAACGTGTTTGCCGTTAATGCAACTTCTTAACTGCGTGTCTTATATAATCAGCTTTCACGCATTGCACAATGCACTCGACAAATTAGAAATTTAAATTTTCTTCTTAGTTTTTTTTTCTGCTTATATTGAAGTCTGATAGCTTTGCAATTTGTACGGCCACAACGCAAAATTTATTTAATTATGATAGCGTTGTATAAAGCGCAAGTTAAGTAGGAATATCTTTAGAATTTTTTTTTTTTTTGTCTTTTTTAGCTTTACGCTTTTCCACAATTTTCTTTGGCTTCCACACGATTGCAAGCGACTCGGGCAACTAAAACTAAAAGGCAAAGTGATGAAATAATTTCGAGAAGTTTGCCTTTGCGGTGCATTCGCTTTTTTATAGTTGCCACGCGACAGCAAATGCTGTTTTTAATATACCTCAATCCAAATGGGGAATATTAGTTATGTGCAGTTTATATAAAACTAACAGCTGCACTATTACCAAATTGATTCAGGTCTGTAGTCGATGTGCTACATAATTATTAGCCATTTAAAAAACAAATTTAATAACTGTTTATAATTAATATCAAATATTTAGCAGATTTTTTAAAATATTGGGTACTACCTCCTGAAACTGCAGTGATATTAAATTTGAATCTCAAATCAATAAGACATTGAAACAATTGTTAAGAGATTAGGAACATCGGCATCTGCTGTACACTTCTAAAACTTTACTTAGTATCTTCTTTACAATTCGGTATATATGCAGCTAAATATAATGCAGATAGACAAACCATTTGGGTATCGGGTATATTGCAGTCGATGCGGCCTTTCATTACATTCTTGATAGATTTTTTTTTTTTGGGCCATGAAAAGTATTCCTACTGTAAAATGTGGCTGATCTTTTCAATGCGTTGTTTTTTAGCTGACGACGCATGCCGCAATTCTGGATGTTTTCTGTATATATTCAATGCCCGATTTCAGTGGTATTATTTTCATGTTATAAAAAGAAATCGAAGGCAATGATCATGATGTTCAAACTGAATTCATTAAAGCATAGCAATTAACATTTTGTGTTATAGGAGATTAGAAAGTATCCCGAAAATTCTGGGAACTGAAAAGAGCAAGATTTAAAATTGGTAAGCGACTAATAAACACAAATATATATGTATATATTATTATACTTCGGCATTGTCAACGTCAACAACAATCCATTTGACACTCTCAGATAAGGGATTCCCCCAAGATGCACAAACTCAAAAATGCATTAATTGCTCTAGAATCGTGGGAAAAACACTCAGCAGACAATCGTGGACACCTGAACGCTGAACCAGCAACACTTATCGCCCGAACAATATATGTATATATATAAAAGACTTTGAAATGTGACAATATAAACAAACAACAACAAAACTGATGATGTCGTTAACACAGCACTGGCTGATAAGAAAAGGTTGACAGGCGTGAAAAGTTGAGAATTCTTGCTTTTATTTGCGAATCTCAATGTTTATCTTTGACTGTTTATCCATCACGGCCATATTATTGAGTATGGTTATGTCATCTGGGGAACCAACAGCAACCTCATCATATTTGAATGATAAACTACCCACAGCTCGCCTGTGGTGGTTCCTGTGGAACCAATCAAGTGTGTTCTACTGCTGCCGGCAATATTTAACTTCGCAGTTAAAATCACGGATGCAGGCTTACGACCATGCTCCGAGCTGACGACCTTGGAGACCATGTTATTGACAATCTGCTGATTGAGCAGCTGTTCAGGGGTTTCGGCGACATCGGTCGTTTCCTGGACATCATCAAGATTGATACGCAGAGCCAATGCTGCATTCAGCAATAGTGCCGCCAAACCATTTAAGAATATGGATGAGCGAATTTTAGCAAGTAGCTTCTGCCAGCTGATTAATCCTGTATGCTGTCCACTTTCGGTGATCTCTCGCTGCGACTTGAGCTGCCCAACAGACTGGCGTTGTTCTAATCTATTGCTTAAAGCATTGCCATACAACTGATTATCACTTTGTAGACTTCTGATTTGTCACTTGGTGATATATGCGTGACACTGACACTGACACTGCAAGTCAACCGATGCTAAATAATAAATAAAAATATATTCCCAGAATTTGAGACAGATTATATAGATTACAGATTAGTTAATTAAGCAATGTCTGGTTTTTTGTTGTTTATTGGCCCAGCACACTTGTAGCGTATTCTAATTTTTTCATCAAGTTTGTAACGCATTGTATATATTCTTGATCAGCTACGAAACGTATGCCGCATAGGGGTTGACCAAATTATTTAGTTTAAAATCTGTTTGAGTACTATGAATTGATGTGGATTTCAAATATCATTGTCGTATTAAAAAGTTACTAAGCATATTTATACTATATTACATGTTTCTGCTTATATAAAATATATAGATGTATATTAATTATAAGCAACCGAAACTGTTTGTTTTAAATTTGACTGTGTACTTAACATATAATATCGATATCGATCGATATCATTGGTGGGATCACGTGACACCTTGATCCCTGGCTGCACCTTGACGATGACTGTGACAGATATTTGGGGGCTGCGATCGCTTTCTGTCGGGTATATACAATTCTGAAAACTCAAGAAATTGGATTTAAATACAACAATTTGTAATTCTCTCGCCTATTGCAGCTTTCAGAGAGGTTAATGGCATACAGAGTGGTCTGTTCTCCATGTGTATATACTAATCATGATTCCCAAATATCCCATCCCATTTAAGTTTCAGTTTTTAGTCGATTTTACTACTCCATGTATTGTCTCCTTAGTGGTACTAAATAGATAACAAAAGTCGATTAATTAGTCAACTTTTACTATAAAAAAAGAAACTCAGGACCAACAATGGATGCTTCACTCCATTCCATCCCTTCTCACATCCGTTCCGTTTATGTCTCATCGCTGGCTGGGCCTTGTTTATTGGCCCACTAAGTTGGTCGACAACGCAATATAAACCACAAGTACAGCATCAGCAGAAGAGGGACAATGTAGAGAGGGGACTGTCATCATTTTGTTTTCCATTTATTGAAACTTATTTGTACAAAAGTTGACTTTTGTTTTGTCACGTTGCTGACGGCATTTTGCAGCCACAATTTGTGTGGTTGATGTGCCCGTAATGATGTTGCCAATGAAGTGGCAAGTTGCCATAGCTTGCTGCATTTTTGCAGCTAAGTGCAGCAAAAGCTGCACTTTCCATGTTTTATGCATGTAAACAATGCGTTAAGGGCCATTTTATTGTCACTCAAATCGCGAATGCACTGAAAAAAAAAACAACATGAAATCTGTACATCACTTTGTACTCAGTTGTGTAAGAAGTTAGTCCGGAATTTTAAGCTTTAGCTCCCTCAGCACGAATTACTCAACAGCAGGAGGACTTCAGTCTTATGAGTACTTCATAATTTCATAGAGTATTATTCGAATGTGTACTTGATTTTAGAAAATGGGTGTGTTAAAAGTTAAATTTGTATCTCAGACTCTGAATCAGTTAATTTCCTTATTAATGAACGAACTATCTATATAATTACTTAAAGTGTATGTGTGTCAGATTTTCACACTTTTCAAATTGTTCGCACATCTCATAAAGTTAGAGGTGTGTAATTCAGACGCATCAAAGAAATCCCGGCAAAAATTGCAGTAAGCTAGTTAATTGCGTGTGTTTTCGTGTATGGGGTGTGTGGGTGTGGTGTATATTTGTGTGTGCGTACTAGTCTCGATTTGTGTGTGCGAATGTGTAAGGTAAGTGCTTGACAAGTCTTAAGCACATGCAGCTATAATAAACGCATTTGCAGCTAGCACAATTTGCTTTTTGTGCAACACCTCAAAAGCAGAACTTACAAAGCATTCAGCACTCGAGCGAATACTGAAGGCAGTCTGGACTGGACACCTTTTTTGAACCAACATGAGAGTTTTTCAAACGGACAGTCCACCAAATACTTGTACGACAGCAACTAGAACTACTTAAACAGTGCTCAACACACACTTCAAGTTTATTAAACTAAAGCATACAAATTCAAACCGTATCTTTATATTTGTACAGTAGAAAAACAAATATACGTATTTTGCTTTTGAAATACTAATAGAAACACATTGAAATTTAAAGTAGTTTTTATCAAGGCTGCAGCGAAACAGACAAATTTAAAAATAATAATAATAAATAAATAAAACTACAACAACTGGTTGGATTTGCACACATTATTTTAATGAAATACCAATGTCACATGCGCTTTTTATTTGTTTGCCGTCTTACAAATTCAATATGAAATTAAGCAAAATTCAAAAAATATAGAATATATCTTAAAATGTTGTGAAAGATAACTAAAAAGTAGAATTACTAAATTTTGGCCCGGAATCCGATGATGATGACTTACAAAAATGAGGGCAGACAGACTGATATGTAGACAGGTATGTGATGCTTGTCATTAAAATGTATACTTCATATAAAAACATCTCCTTCAATGCATCACATACTTCAGGACATAATTTGAAAACATTCTGCAAGTTCATAAAATACCTGGTTAAACGGGTAAACGGTTTTCTCATGATCCGCACAAGGCCAGTTGCGTTCCAGGTTATTCAACAATAATATAGAATATATAATATAAAATAGACCCCAGAGACCCCATTCCATTAAAGGCTGTAAGGTCGATATAACCCTTGTAAAATTTCAAAAATTATTATTAAAAGTTTTTAATTGGTTGCTTTAAGAATACGAGTGTTGCTTATATTTAGTATTTGACTATTCTAAAGCATCCAATTTATCCAGATACTCATCTGCGTGTTTCAGTAATTCTAGCACATCCTTATCAAGGCCATAAGCCTCAGTGGCCTCACACCTGCGACGTACACTCTACTCTGCCGTCGCCAGCTCTTGCTGCTTTGGCTCCTCCGTGGGCTGCTCTTCTTGCTGCTCCCCTGATGAACTACCATCCTTATCTTTTTGCTTTGGCTCCTCCTTGGGCTGCTTTTCCTTCTTCTCCTCTGATGAACTACCATCCTTATCTTTTTGCTTTGGCTCCTCCGTGGGCTGCTTTTCCTTCTTCTCCTCTGATGAACTACCATCCTTATCTTTTTGCATTGGCTCTTCCGTGGGCTGCTTTCCTTGCTGCTCCTCTGATGAACTACCATCCTTATCTTTTTGCTTTGGCTCCTCCGTGGGCTGCTTTTCTTTCTTCTCCTCTGATGAACTACTATCTTTATCTTTTTGCTTTGGCTCCTCCTTGGGCTGCTCGCTTGTTGCAGCTTGCTTCTCCTCTGAAGAGTTGCCACTTGAATCCTCACCAACTGCTCGCCTCTCGCGCCCCGTGTGCTTGTGTCCCAAATGCATGTGAGCCAGCTCATCGTGAGCATGAGTAGCGTGCGACTCGCAGGGTGTGCGGATATCTGGGTCAGGATCTTCGATGGGTGTGCGACGGACACGTTCATGCTCCGAGCTGACTACCTCGTCCTCCATGCTGTTGCCACAGAGCAGCTCCTCGAGTTGCTCATCGATCTCAGCAGAGTCTTGAACATCTTCCAGGTGGGTGGGCAGAGCCAATGCTGCATTTAGCACTAGCGCCGCCAAAGTCATAATGAATATGGATGAATGCATTTTGACAAGTGGCTCCGGCAAGCTGTTCAAATCTTAATCCTCGACCTTAAATTGTTTTTTATGCTGCCCACTTGCTTGTTTGTAGCGGACGCTGCGACTTGTATTTCTCAACTGACTGGCATTGCTCTCTACTGTTTCTTATGAACCTTACCGCACTTTGTAGACATTTGATTCGCCATTTGATAATAGACAGCTGACACTGGCTTCCAGTTCAATTGAGGCATCTCAGATTCACAGTCGTGCTGCGATCGATGAAAATAAACAACAAGTGAGAACGTTGCACTCTGCCGTAACCGACTGTGGAATACTCTGATGCCAGGCCGTGTACTCTTTAAATTTGGTTAGTGTAGCTCTAACTCTGTAAAGAAGCTCGCCAGAAGTCTACAATCCAAAATTACTGACTCTATATTACAAATTATGGCAGATTTATGGATTTATCAATTTAAAATTATCAGCGTAATCCCTTACAACAGAGGCTTATTTAATAGACAGACAATAAAATGAAAGATATTAAACCGAATACACTTCTTCTACCTGCGTTATCAGAGTATAATAAAAGATAATCCATAATAAGAATTTCCTGTCTGGCGTCACTTTCATCATCTTGACTACGGCTTGCACAACGCGTCTCTTCATTAGCATTAATTGGATGCCCTGCCATAGAGTATTGTATTTTCTTATTATGAGCTGTAACGCTTTTTCAATTCCTTATATGTTTTACGTAATAAATATGTTACAGATATAAAAGTATATCCTTTGCATTACAAATTACAAAACGTTTTCTATACTTTATGAAAATTGAATCAAAATAAAATAAAATTAATAACATAACATTGTTCGCTCATGCCTCAAAGGGTATTTATGCGTCGCCTGTGGCAAGTTAGTTGTTTATTATTATTCATTTTTTGGAATGCGCAATTTACAGTGAGCTTCTGGCCGCAGTCTGCTTTTCTATGGAATTGATAAGGCAGATCAGCGGAGATCAAATGAGCTTAACTGAACGCGCAATTTGCAACTATTGACGAGACATGAATACTTGAATACATATTCATAAGCAGCTGAAAATATGTGCTATAATTGAATTATATAATATATAGACATTCAAACATAAATGCATTCCACGGTGCGTGTGAATCGCATTAAGTGATACCCTTAAAGGCCGGTCAAGGCTTTCAGACTGGGCAATACACAAATGCCGGTTAATCCAGATGGCGTTCGGAAAATATCCCAAAAGAAGGCAAAACAGAAAAGGATATGCTTAATGTTGAACAGCAACGTGAGTGGCATGTTTAACAAAGAACCTAAACTAACTAAGACCACTGCTAAAGTATCTCTTAGATTTCAAGTATCTTAGCGACGCTTTATCGAATTTTCAGGCCGGTTGTTATGCGTATCTCGGATATCCATTGGCATTTAGCTGACACTTGTGATTTACGCCTTTATGGGCTGCATAAAATTCGACAGTTTAATAAAGAACGTATACAAGCCATAACTGTAAAGGCAAAAGGTGTTTGCTGGCCGAAATTAAATGCAAATACTTAACGGCCTCGGCAGCTTTAAAAGTGAAAAGCCTTTGAGCCTTGCAGCTTATTCAAAAATAAATGGATTCTTAGCCAGACTGATTGAATTTGATTCCCTGATGAATGTCCTGGCTCTACAGCTCAGAGCGTATACATATTCTACTGCATAAGTTAAAAACATCAAAAAGCCAAGTGACGAAACGAAGCGAAGCGAAACGCAGCGAAATGAAATGATATGAAACGAAATCCAAGCGAGTTGAAATGATGACTTTCTGCATAATTTAAGTGAATTTACAATTTATAGCCAGGCTGCTCCATACCCTGTCAATCTGCAAAATAAAGAGCTTGCGGGTATATATGGCATTTTGTAAACGAATGTAATGCAAAGCACCAACAAATTAAAGTGTAAGCTGTAAGTTCTTTTATATGTTGATCACATATATTATTCAGATACCTCAAAATGTTTGGAATATAATAATTTAGCAAGAGAGTATATTCAATTGTAGCATAATACAAAATAAATACTTAAATTCAAGGTAATAGTTTCAAATTTATTTACTCCAAAGGGGTGTTAATTCTCTTTAAAGTTTGTTTCAATCATATTGCGAAAAATTGATTACCTTTTGAGGCTGCTTTAAAATTGGAAAAGAATATCTTAGAAAAAAAACATTTCTTAAAGCCCAAATAACATTTTCCTTATTTTTATTTATTTATTTATTTATTATTCTTTTTTTTGTTTTAAATTTTAACAACGAACGTAAAGCAACGGTCTGGAAACTGCTCAAAAATATTGCAGTTCACATTTTTTATGCAAATTGCGATTTGCTCAAGTGCGGACTGCAGCATTTTTATGTAAATCAACTGGCACCTGATGCCCTAACAAAATATTTGCCTCCTTAAATTTGGGTTTTATTTCTTCCATTTTCTCTTGGGTCGTTTTATTTTGTCATATTTATTAAAAATTTATCAATGTCATAAGTTTGGCAAGCCATCAATCAACTCTAAAGCAGCAAAGATTCGCTTAGGCGTCAAATATTGAAAAGGCCAATAAAAAGGAGCAAGCCACATTTGCTTTGATACAAAATTATTTTCCCACGCTGTGAATTAATATTCAGCCTGAAAATATGCAATGAATATTTACCATTTATTTTATTATTGCCGTATGTATGTACTTGTAAAATTTCAGAAATTTTAGCCTAGTCGTTGAAGAAAAAGTTGATTTGAATAGAAGCAGCTATTAAGCGAACATTAAAATAGATTATTCATTTGTTAACATAAGAATAATTATTATCAATTTACTTCAGATTTGAATGTTTGTCAAAACCAAATCCCGACGTAACACGAAGCAAAACAACACACACAGCACTTTACAGAAACAAACGAAACATTAAAACCTATACTTACACCAAAAACACACTTGGCTACACTTAAAAGCGCACACTTTAATGGACAACGAATCAGAACAGCCTACAAATGTAGGTCGCACCACTATCCAATCCAATCTAAGCGCTGTCAATCCTGAGAATGTGCCTGATGAAGCTGCAGATGAATTTCAGGAACCGGACCATTCTGAAGCACCCGTTGATCTCCGAGAGGCATCAACTCTAACAACTGTTGACCAATATGATCGGCTCAGTGCTCGGACGACTGAACCACAAACGGCGGAAGAGAAGAAGGCTGAGCGAAGGGCGCGTTTGAAGCACAAACGATATCAACGTTTCACAATTAATGACTTTATTGAATCAGCACAAGATGAGATCATTCAGATTGAAGAGCAGAAGCTTGAGGATGAAGAGCAGGCTGAACTAAAAGAAAATGAAAGTGGTTCGGCTGTCGGTAGATCAAAAAAAGTGGAAGAATCGGAAGTTGAAACAGCAATGCACGGCATGTTGGCCGAGGATGTGGAAGTCGATGAGATACAATTTACCGATGAAGAAGAGGATGAGGATGAAGACGTCGAGAATAAAGGACCCGCAAAGAATGATGCAATCGAAGCAAAAGCGAATTTTTTGATGAATTTCGAATTGCCCTCATTATCCGACATTTCCGAAGAGCAAGAAATTGTTGAAGAGGAACAAACGACAGATGCTGTAATTTCCCATCCCAGTGAGACAAAAGGGGCATTTGTTCAACCCCTCGCGAAGCAAAGCAGTTCAAGTTCTTCGGATGATTCGAAACCGGCTGAAAGTGTTCCTGTTCCGGTTACTGTATTGTTGCTGATGATCATTCGGAAAGTGATGAGGAGAGTGAAACTGAAACCGATGACAGTTTAGATTTTAGTGATGGTATTTCTGACATTAAGTCACCAGTCACAGACGAGGAAGATGTAATAGATGTGTTTGTGAAATTCCAAGCTAGCAACATCGATTTTGTACCCATTGAAGAGTCTGCTGATGTGCTTGAGGCCAGGAAATGGAAACAAGAAGCACTTCAGATAGCGATCGACTTTCTTAACGAACTCTTCAACAATGTGGTCAACAAAGTGGAGAATGTGAACGAAGAAGATGGTTTACGAAATAAATTTGATAAGCTGAAGCTTCAGGACAAATTGGCAGAATTAAGGGATAAGTTGATGTATGAGAAAGAGCTGAGCACATATCTAAATATGAAAATGTGCGATTATTATAAGCGCATGAAAAACGTTCGAGTGTTCTCAACTCTGCCCGGAGATATCTATGTGAAAGAAAAAAAGAGATATTTGAATGCGCTGATGCAATTGGATTATGTCAAATCTGTCGCAGGCGAGACAAAAAAGAAGAACGCCATCCTCATGTCCAGTGTGTTAATGGATCTTACACATGTACAAAACATCGTCATGTATACCGAAGAACATTTCGAAGAGCTTATGGTGAGAACACTGTGTACCAACAAATCGGATTTGTTCAAACGTATTATTGAACGCGAACTGCGCCAAATGAGCCAGAAACGTAATGAAATCAGTGATGATCGACTCTATTTGATCTCCAGAAAACATACACTGGGCCGCATCACAGATGTAAGTATCAAATACAAATTCAAATTCCCCATAACGAAGATTTTATATTAGATCAGATTTAAATATGTAAATCAATTAATTCTTTATTTTTGTGTTTGCAGAAAATCAAGAAGCTGGAACAAATCAACGAGGACCTTTGCATGGATGACTTTATTAATATACAAAATCAAGTAGCTGCATTGGACAAAAAGATCGAAGGTAAATATCGTTGCATGGCCTAATTCCCAACTATATTTGATCTTTTTTTTTTATGCTCAGAGCGTAACAATGATTTGAAAAGGCTACGCTTAAACTATCACACGGAGCTGCATTTAACGCAGCACAATCGGGAGAAGGCGCTGGCACTTGACAGCAAACTGGACGTTGCCAAATTGAACCTGGAGATAATGCAGAAGAAGCAGGATCAACTGCGCGAGGGTCTCTATAAAGCCAAATTGGAGCGTAGCAATATACGAAAGGTGCACTCTGATCTCAGCTTCCAGGGTGGTCTCTTGTCGATGCCAGCTCTGATGTTCGACTATGATGAGACTGTGGAGAAGGTGAGAGTAAAGCAGGCCAGTGTAAAGGAGCTCAAGGAGACCTTTAAACATATCACACAACGCATTATGGAACTTGAAACACGCATTACATAAAAATACTTACCCAATAAACAATTTTCTCAAGTACTTGTTAAAACCTACTTAAACTTATTTCTCATTTATATTTAGACTTATGTTTCCTATTTGACAAAGTTATACTTTTAAAATATCTCATCTCAAACCAATTATATTTTCGTCTTGCTTGCCAAAGTTGAACATTCATTGACATAAATTAATCTGACAAGATTAAATAAAATAAAACCATAATAGAAAATAAAATTATGATAACTACATATCAAGCAGTGATGTACATATATTCATTATGAATAGTCGCCATGAAAATGACAGAAAATCTTTTAATGAGCAAACATAATATATCTGGGTTAATTTTCAGTGTCAAGTTTGATAGTTTATGTGTGTTTTTGTTTAATGTTGCGGTATTTCTTCTTTAAATTCAAAATAATTAATTAATAAACAAAAATACGTTGTTCAAACATATAAATAGAATAAACATATATATTTGTAAGTATGTATTTCTGCCTTTCAATTTTACAAACAACTGCAGAAAGTTTTCAATTATAAACAAATCCAAAATGCTGACACACGCTTTAATGTCGTTACTTCTATATATAGATTTAAGCAATACATTGCTCAGAAAATTATTTGTATAAGACGCATAATTATACTACTTAATTTTCAGCTAAGACCAAATTATGGAAAAAAATGTGCACAGCATTTTCTTTAAAGTCAGGAGAAAGAGTACCAAATGCATTTTAATTTCAAATTGAATATATTTTTTCTTTTTTTGGATTTCGTGGAAATTGAGATTTTTATATTTAGAATAAAGTCATGTCAGCAATTAGCAAAAATGAATTAAGTACATTTTTCATTTGTGCTGTAGCACAACAATGTGATGCAAAAAAATTCGTAATATATGCACGAATCAAGAATATTAAATGCCAGCTGCATTCAAATTAAATGGGGGCGTGCAATTTTCGACAACGTCTCGGGCCTTTTGAGGCATGTTTTCAATGTCGGATCACACCTTCATACGTATTCCAATATAGGAAAATTTAACGGTATGCTTTGCCAAAAGAATAATAATTAAAAATTTTAAAAAATGTGTGGGTTTGCTTTCCTTAATGCCATATAATAGCTAACAGATTTATACGTATATATATGATAGATGTATATATATATATATATATATATATATATATGTGTGTATCTATATTTTGAAAGTAGCTATCTGCAATGACCTCAGCACGCTTCAATGGAATTTTTCGCGCACACTTGTAACAGCAGGCTGTTTATGTTTTCAACGATGTTCACGTATATATATATATACAAATTACTTATAGACGTGGCCAGAATTAGATCATACATATAGTGTAGATATAGTTGTATAAATCAAGCACGCAAATAGATAGACAAATGAATAAATAAAAAGATACACCCACACAAAGGCAACAAGGCAACAAGGCAACTTTTCGCAGCTGAAGGTTATAATTTGATGTGATTAGAAATGCGCTGCTGGAAATTAATTCGATTTCCACTTGGTAATAAAGTTTAACTGGCGAAACGCGATTCGATTTCAATCAGTGCTCGTTCTTATTCTCAATTTCTCCACAATATCATCTCTTTATTTGTATAAATAAACTTAGGCGTATACTTAATATAAGGCACATCGACGTGCCTTTTAGTGTTGTGCATTTGCATTTGTGTGAGTGTGTGTTTTGTTTTTCATTTTTTTTTTCTTTTTTTTTGTAAGTGTTTGTATGAGGAATATTTTTGTGGTTTAATGTTGGTTTGTAAACTTAACAATTAAACGATAGACATAATTTAATAACGTATTAGAAAGACAGACAGAACAAAGCAGAAGCTGCAATTGCTGCACTTTACTTGCCAAGCAAGATCTTGCGGCCAGCGCCAATATTCTGGCCAGCCTGGGTGGCACCCTTGTTGGAACCGGCCTGCAGGCCGACGATGGTCTGGCCAGCCTTCAGCTGCTCCTCGCTGAAGTCGCGCTTGCACTCATCGGCGGGCTTGGGGCCCAGGAAGGGGCCTTTGAAGTCAGCGTGCTTGTAGGTCTGCAAAAAATCAATCAGTCAATCATTCAATCAATCAATCAGTCAGTTAATCAGTCATTGACATCAATCATCAATCACTACTTACAGCGCGACCCAGAGCAAAGATGGTGTTGGTCACATTGGCAATATCCTTCTTCTCATACAGATCAACAGTCTGGAAGACATCAATATCGGGCACACCGTATGCCTTCAACGCCTTCTGGAAGTTGTTGAGGTTCTCCATGAACTTGAACTGTCCACCGGACGAGTTGATCTTGGGCACAGAGTCGGGCGACAGTTTGTTCATCAAATTGCACAGCACCTGTCCGTCCTTGAGCACTTCCTCATATACCTGACCAGCGGGGAATTTCTCACCAAGAATGGCCTCAACCCATTCCTGGGCCTCCTTGTCCATCTCGGGATTGCGTTTGCCGGCAATCTATAGCCAAAAAAAACTTTATTATTATCTTTTCACAAATTTTTTGCACTTTTTAAACGAGCTTTAATTTTTTGCATTTTAATTATTGTTTTATCATTTTATTTCTTTTTTTTTGTATCACTTTTATTCACCTTGGCACGAACAGCACGTTCTAGAGACATGTTTGTGATTTGTTCTGTGGGGGAGAGTAATCGGTTTATAAGATCTTCACCAAAGCTAATGCAAGCCTTCACTGATGCCTGGCCACAGGGCGTATGCGGCTTTTAAAGCGCGAGAGCAAGAGATGATCGCATACACGCACACCACTGCGCAAACCACACACACTCACACATAGACCGAATTTCAAGAATTTTCCAAAAATATATCCGAATTCGGAGTCGTCTATGTGGGAGCTTTGTGCTGGGAGATTTGTGGCCAAGACGTGGGCGTCGGCTGCATGAATCTGTCAGGTAAATATATGTGTGTGTGTGTGTGTGTGCGTGTGTGTGTCTGTGTGTGTGTATATGTGTGTGTGTGTGTGTGAATGTGAGCACCAATTTATTTCTCACTATGCCGACTTTGAGCGTCGCCATCTCGCATGAGTCGTGCGTTTTAATTTTAGACCAGACCATCCAAAAAAACTTAGCATAACCAATTTCAATAATTTTTCACACGTATTGTGAAAATAGACGTGCGCCCCTAAGTAAAATTTTTTTTTTGTGTAAACTTTTGCTGCTTCTCCTTCTTCTTCTTCGTGTTATTTGTTATTCTTACAACTCAATTAACGTATACACAATGGCTGCTCATCAGAAAAATTTCCACTTTTCGGACTTTTGGGCAGCTGTTTGGCAGCATATTTTGTTTTTATTTGTCTTTATTTGTTGCTCGTAATTTCCATTTGCAATCGAAATGCATTGGATCATGCTTATAATTAACATTCCGAATACTTTCCAATAAGTGTTAAATAAATATGTGTGAAAATGTGTTGAAAACTTGCAAAATTTTAGATTGGGATTTGTAAAAAATTCTAAAATATTTGTTGCAGAGTCAGTTGAGTGATTTGAGTGAAATTAACTATTGTTACAGATTTTTATAGAAATATATTAAGTCTTTCAATTTGTTTTGATGCAATTTACTTTAAAAGTGAATATTCTTCTTTGTGCTCAAATTTCTGGAAAGATTTGGCGCTATTGTAAATGCCAGCAGAATTCAAATAATGTTAATTTAAGTGTCAGCCTTGGGAATATAATCAATTTTGTTGACGACTGACGTCCTATAAAAAAGTATATTTAAAAAAAAAAGCAGAAAAACAAAACATAAATTATAAATTTGCACACATGGGCTCTAAAAAAGAGAATCCTAAAAACACTAAATTAAGTCCAAGTCAAACATCTGTAGATGCAAATATTACAGCTGATATAAGTTTATTGTGCACAGAATCAGAATCGGATTCGGAAAGTGAACTTTTAGGACAGTATAATAAAATGGAAAAAGTAGCTAACAAAAGAAACAATGCTGACACAATAATGGATCAGCAGCAACTGGACAACGTGCCAGAAACTATTGAAGAAAGTAAAGGTAGTCAAGTTTTAAGTGAGAAGGAATCCCTATCGGAAGACACAAAGCGGGTGGAGAGAAGGGCTCGCTTGAAAAGAGCTCGATATATTCGTTTTAGAACTGGGAATTCCGAGACATCTTTGCATTCAAACGAAGCACAGAAAGCATCAGGAAAGCTCAAGCATAATATTGACATAGAGGTCACAGATATAGCCAGTTCCTCTACCACGAAAAGTCAACAATTACAATTAGAGTATGAAGAAACTGGGAATATTGAATTGTTTTTTGATGAAGAAGATGACGTTGAAGAGGAGGAAGATATGCTAAAGACGCCAACGGGGGTGGATACAGTCAAGGCTAAAATGGAGTTCTTAAAACATTTCGAAATACCCTCATTATCGGATATATCTGAAGATACGGAAGATACGGAGGAAAAATGACGTTCGCCACTTAATTATTTTTGTCAAATTTGTGTGCCATTTCTCTTCAAGCATAATAAAGCTCTTTAGTAAAGTTTTTTGGCCCTTCATCAATTACAGCACATAAAAGCAATGCAAATTTAATGATTATAAGCAAATTTTAATACTTATAATGGTTGACACATGCCATTAGTGATACCATTAATCTAAAAACGGAAAACAACTTTTCAAATGACCAAGGTCGAAGCCATTTTAATGTGCAGGCAATTAATTTAATTTATACGCTGTGCGTTATTCAAAAACGCTCGAGGGTGGCCAGCAAATATTTAAATTATGTCCAAATTTCTAATAAACACGATGGAATTGTATGCTTTGTGTAGCCTGCCAAAGATTGAATACTCTTTTCAGTAAGATGTTGAATATCTACTTATTAGCAGCGAAGGTGTATTTCTGAGTCCAGCAGTAAGGAAAATAAATGCTAAAAGTTGAATACGAATGTGTACACAATTGTTTGCTTTGTGAAGTACAAGCCACATAATTAATCACAAATTGCGGAAAAAACCTCAACAAAATGTATGAAATACAAGCTCAATTTCAAGTCATGTCTGGCGGGCCAGTCGCAAAAGTGCAGACGCCAAATAAAAGTTAATATTTTATTCACATTAACAACAGAGCGCAGCTACAGAATATTTGACTAAGGCCAGAAACAGCCAAACAAGAAGCAAAACAAGCATAATTGCAAAGTAAATGCGATGGGACTGTGCGGCCTTGTTTAACACAGACGCTGACATCACTCAGCGGCAGCGATAACATTGGCTGCTAGAGCGGATACGGTTTCGATAACAATCGTCTGCATACCTATAAGGAGGCAGGCAGCCGGCATAAACTGTCCAAGAAATTGTGCTCTGGGTTGAGTCTATTTTTGTGCGCTGTGCTTCGGCACATTGAACAGGTGGAAAAAGAAGAACCGAAATAGTTGCGCTGCGTCAGCATTTGAGATTTTCCAGGCGACTGCTGGGGGGGTGGCGAGCGGTGCGCAGGGGCTTTCTAGCATTTGTGCTTGCTTGGCTTGCTGCGATGTGTTTCATGGGCTGTTATTGTTTTCTTTTTTTTTCACACATTCTCGCCGCATGCCGTGTTGGTTTATTTTTACAGCCGTTGTGGACTGAAGCAGTCCAGTTCTAGGGACGAGTCTTCGAGCTGTCCCCCAAGGCAGCAATTTTTTAATTAGCAAAATTTGGTTTTTTGGCAATGGCCAAAATAACATCTCATTGCCTACTGTCATTTCATTTCAGTGAATTTAAATTTGCCTTTCGGCTACAAATTAAATAAATGCTTCGCGGCTGCCAAGACAATTTTGTGATTACAATTCGCGTTGCCATAGCTTGAAATTATGAAGAAAAATGAAACAAGTAAATTGAAAATCAAATTAAGTTTCAATTGTTTGTGTGGAATGCAAATTGAAATCCTAGTGTCATTTAAATAATATTAAAATAAATAGCAAAATATTAATATAAATTATGAGAATAATGTTTATAAGCCCAACATTCGTAAAAGTTGGCTATATGCACTGGTTCTGATATTCGAATATACCCCAATTTACCAGGAATGGCGCATAACATATAGTTCTGCAGCAGCTTAGTTGGCAAATATAAATAGCAGGTTGACCGCTTCAACGCTTGCCACTTTTTGTTGTTTGCTTAGTAAATTTGATTTGGAATCGCCCACGCAAACAGTTCAAGAGCAGGCTTAGACTTGGTTAGCGCCTGGCACTCCATGCTAAATGCGCTCGGATTATATTCGCATAAATCAACATAAAAACGTAACAAAAGGCCACATTCCACAAAAATGGCAATGGCAGTGGCAATGACTAAAAATTGTTGCCACAGTAAGCAACAAGCAGTTGCTAACGAGTGCAAGACGAATATTGATTACCCTTAACAAAATATATTATAATGAACAATATAAAAGTAGCTACTTCGTATGGAAGTCATCAATTATATCCTGTTACCATTTTAATAGCAATCTGTTTTTTTGGCTCATGAATGTATTGAATATCATTTATTGAGAGAAGCCATCAGAGTAGAGCCACAGACAGTCATTAAATGTGATTGGGGTAACCAAAGAGTTTTCCCACTGTGTGTAACATATACCACAACAAAATACCAGTGCCCTTTGCCACTAGTGTAAAACAAATGCCAACGCATAAACACAAAAAAAAAAAGAAACAAATAAAAATGAAGTCAAGCGAAAATGGGTTCAATGCGTTGGGGGGTTTACTGTATTGTCCTTGGGGGAAATGCTTTCCTATTTTCGCTGCTTCTGTGGGTTAATTCCACTTGTTTGATATTGTTTGGAGTGGCTGCTCAACGTATTTCCGTTCATTTTACAACATGGAATCGGAAATGAAGTCAAGCTACTACTTTGTCCTGCTGTCAAAATATTTCACACTTGACTTTTGCGCTTTCGCCTGTAACGAACATTTTTCACAAATAATCGTAAGTAAACAAAGCAGCTGTTGTTTGCCGACTAAATGCATAGTTCCATAGTTTTCCATTGTGGACAGTGAGTTAAAAATAGTCGCATTATTTATTTAAAAAGTTGACTTGGTGCTTAACATTTTATTGGAAAAACACGCGACTCAATGACGTCATTGCGCTATAAAAATATTAATATAAATACATCACATCGAGCATACGCCGAGTGGTCCACAGTAAAATCACCATCACAACAGGAATAGAGCTGGCAATTGATATTTATAGGTTTCACATAATTCTCTTGACGTCTGCACTTCGTTTATATTTTTGCCTCGAAAGGCAATTAAAAATGTTCGTAAAAATTTACAGAAACTTTATTTGCATATTAAGTAAACATATTCTACACCCCTTTTCGCAAGAATATATATTAGCTGTGCACGCTCTGTGGTCTGCATTTATTGACAGACATTTTAATTATTTATGCTTTTGTTCTATTTTTTCTTTTGACTTCATATTGTGGCTTCTACATTGTGAGTCTCTTAGGCTTCTTTTGAACTTTTCCTGTTCGCTTGTGTTATTTGCATTGGTTTTTGTCTGCCCTCAAATAATTTACAGCCCTTCAACTTTGCTTTCGCATATTTCAATCCAGATGGCCAATGTAACCGTATGACTTAAAATAAAAAATAAAATTAAGAACCCTAATTACGCATTCCAAGCAACATGAACTTAAACAGCAGTCAACGAAAAAAAAAGGTTTGTTCCCAGTCCCAATTCAATAAAATTGCTGCTCATTCAAGCTGAAAGAAGATAAAATTAGAAAATCCAAATACAGGTAATAATTGTTCGAAAAGTGGAAAGCTAAAATACGTTTCTATACCCTGTGATTAGAAAATAGCTAAGGCGGGTATAATATGATTTAAACTTAACTTCAGCATTAAGATATTCTCACATTATAACATTATTATTTCAGTTTATTTTAATCCTTATTTGGATATGTGACAAGTATTTTAAATGAAGTCTTAATGATTTTAAATGAATATAAATAAAATATAATATTTAAATGAATACCAATAATGATTTCAAAATAGACAAGATAAAAATCTAAAACTAACAACAAGTTCCAAGTTTTTGAGGCAGCTGAGTAAATTCAGCAATGAATATCTAAGTAACACAAAAGTTAAGCAATCAATTATTATCTCATATCTTTCTAGACAATAATTGATTGCTTAACTTACAAGGTATTAATGAGCTTAACACCCTTAACTAAAGAAAACTTGATTTCTTTTTTCCATTTTTGCTGCCCCTTTAATCAATAATTCAGCAACGACTGAATTTCAATTCGCTGTCCGCAAAAACTGACATTTGGCCAATTTCAGAGTTTTGGAAAAAGGCAAGGAGCAAAGAAAATGAAAAAGAGGAAAATCTTTTTATTTCTTGTCGAAACTTATCTGACCCAAATAGAATCAACAAATGTGGCTTAAAGTGCTGATGGAATGCTTGGACCATAAAACTTTGTCAATATTTTCGCAGCACACGCACCGTTGACTCGGCCTGGTGCTGGCTGTGGTTAAGTGGTCCAGGAGTGCGGTGGTGCGGTGGTGCGCTGTTACTGTGGTGCTTTGGTGCGCATGTGGATCGTTCAAGTAATCTTAAGTTGGGCTAGCCAACACTTTAAAGCAAGCATCTGGGTATAGTTAATAGATAGCAGCACTTAATGAGATTTTCGACTTAAGAGAAAAGGTCTGCAGTAAATTGAGTAAGGCTAAAAAAAGAAGCAGAAGCTGAACTTGAAGCTGATGTGAATGTGACATCAAAGCAAGCATTTTTCCCATAAATCAATTTGCAAAATTTATTTTTCAGCATTAAGCTCAAGTTGCAGAAGACCTTAACACCTTCCTACCCTGCCCCACAAGCACCTGCCCCGCGATTCAAGCAAGAGCTGCTGCCTAAAAAGTTCGAAGAGACAAAAAAAAAATAACAAACAAAATATGCTGTTGTTGCTGTTGGAGTCGCTTGTCATTATAACTCGATTTGAGGCACAACACCCTCTACTCCAGCCCCTACTTGAAATTTTTAACAGCTATGCTAATTTACACTCATTATGCGCTTAATTATGGCGCCTCTTGTCAAAAGGCGTTGCCTGCTTTTAGGCGTTTGGTTTGCTGTCCCCTTTTCGGTTCGACTTTGTCGCTGTTCTCAATTTATGCAATTACAACTCACACCTCTCCCCCTTTCCCTCTTTCTCCAATATTTTAATATTTATTTAGTATAATTATTTGCGAGAATAAATCAAGGAAATGTAATTAAAGCATCTGCCAATTATTGATGTTGTAATTGGCTTTGAATTCGATTTTAACTCGTGCAATACAAACAACATTTTAAATCGTGGTCAACTTTTCTTCGACCAGTCGAATCCCAGTTCAGCGCCTCACTTCTCTCCTCCCATGCAACATTTATGTAAATATACAAACAGAGATACACTCCGCAAAACTCGATTAAAGGCACTCGATTTTTTCCATATAAAATTGAAAATAAAATTAAAAAAAAATGTTTTCTTCCACAAAAGTTAGCTGTCAAATACACGTCAAATAAAAAAGGATTTAAATTTGTAAAATTAGCACGTTTTTTATTAATTTTTTTTTTTTAAGTTCGATTAAAAGCAGTGTTAATTATATAAATAAAATATGTATAAATTATATGAAAATAACAAATTAATAATGAGTTCAGCCTCCAGATTGGTTTATAGCTAAAAAAAATTGATTTGACATCGATTCAACGACTTTTTAGAACTCAAATAGTGGGATTTTAGACCAGTCTTTAACGACCGGCTTCGTAGCTGCTCAACTGTCTCAAACTGTCGAGTACCAACTTAAAATCGACGGACCAGGTGTCCCCATATGTTCTCTATGGGATTCAGGTCGGGTGATCTTCCTGGCCACTCTAAAAGCTTCAAATTCTTATCCCGAATACACCCACGACAGGCTCGCGGCACATGTATTGGAGCATTATCCTGCTGGAATACGACATTTGAGTCTGGCTGATGCTTCATAAAGTTCACCAAAACTTTGCAACAGGTTTTTAAAACCCTCCGAGCTCATTCGACCTGAAATTTTACAAATCGCGGTCCTGTTGTCATGACTGAATGCAGCCCAGATCATGAGTAAAGCACCGCCACAGCTTTCAGTAGGAAAAATCTCTCAGAGCTCTTTAAATTGTGCCACTTATAATTTAAACCGTTAAAACCACCGAAATTAAAATTGTTTTCATCAGAAAATACCACATTTTGCCACTCCTGGGTCCATGACATGTGTTCTCTTGCTACATTTAATGTGGCTATGTGCTGTGCCCTCTTTAATACTGGTTTTCACCACATTTTCTTCCAAACCAATCGTTTATTACCTGATAAAATTTGTTGAACACTATGTTTCGATATTTGAAACCTTAAATCAAATAGAATTCTAGATGCCGTAGCATTTTTATCCAAGATTGCAGATTTCTGCCTGTGTGATTATTTTTTTATGTTGGTTTTTTAGCGCCGGTATAAAATGTGTAAACAAGTTTCCGTTAGGCTTGGTACGGTTTTTAGCACCATAAACACGAGGGCCTTTAATCGAATTTCTGGGAGTGTAAATAAAATCAGTTGCTGGCAGTTTAATTTTAAATCGAATTCAATGAAAAATGCAAATAGCCAAAGGGAAGAAAAGCGAAATGTAAACATTTATGAAATCAATAATAATAATAAACATTTTCGAATTTGTATACTCTGAATCCATTAAAATTGAGTAAAAAGAGTACTTTTAACCTGGAGCACTAAGCAGACAATAATCGACAAAAAAGTGCAACAGGTGTTTTCAATGAAACCCCTTTTGATATAGTCAAATATTAAAGTAGATTCTTTCGCATGAATTCTTAAAATATGCATAAATAAACAATTAAATAGTCGACTGTCACAAAACTGATCGAAAGTTCAACTCACGGAAAGCAAATCTATTTCAATCCATTTTAAATCTACTACAAATCTGTTTTCTAGTGGAAATTTGGGGAATCAAATGCGGGATAGCTTTGAATGAGGTTACCTGAGTTGTGCTGCGTTTTCACTTACTTTATAGTGGGACTCGCGTAGGCGTAGGCAATTAAGTGTAACACGTAAAAAATAGCTTGAAAATTATACGTATATCTTCCCAATTTTAGAGAATAGCATAACTTTTAGAAAAACACAAGCTTCCCTTTTATAAATATACTTTCCAAATAATAAAGTAAAAGTAAAGCAATTTTCTTAAATGCATGCCGATTGTTTTTCTGAGTATTTAGAGTCTATATCTATTATAGATATGCATTATTATTATTTTTTAAAGTCTTTTAAAGGAAAGCTTTACTTGTTATTGCATCTCAGGCATGCTTACAAAATCAAGTAAGCTTCAAAGAGTGTGCATCTAAAAAGAGTGACAGTTAAAATGTATTTTTTGTTATTAATGTAAGCTTTTTATACAGAATAATGTTTGGACACTGCTTGCAAAATTGAAAAACTTACTGCCTGCAAAGTTTGAAAGAAGATTTTTGCCCAAAGCAAAACGGATAGCAATTGTTGCATTTTGTGCACTTTCCCCGTCTAAAAGTGAAGTTGCCAGGTGACGTGGCAGCAACTGAGATTGCCACTGACTGACATTAGAAAGGGTCGACTCATGCTGACTGGCATGTCCTGGGACGAAGGGGTGTTCTATGTGCGCAACCGAGTCGGTTAAAGTAGATTTGAGTTGGGTGACCAGGGAATAAGAACAGCAAGTCATAAATTACATCAGGTGCGTGCAATTAACGCCTAGTACTTTATGGCATTTGAAGTAATACCCAACTCAATTTTACGCACTCGATATGGCCATTAGGCATGACATGCTGTCGTCGCTCCGTACGCAAATATTGGCCAATATTTCGAGTGCAAACAGTACTCGTAACCCTCCACAATTGAGCAGGACTTCAGCTGGACTGTGTGTATGCTAATGAAGTCCAGCTGCAAGAATGGGTCGGAAATATCATTAGCGGTTGTTATGTACACCCATCATATGCCCTGAGCAAACAGTAAATGCAATTAACAAGTCCAGTCTATAGACAGCAGCTATAATAACAAATTTATTTTCAGAATTTTTCCAAAAGATAAATAGCTTATGCATTCAGCGTGGCTATTCAGAGCAGTCCAGGCTGGAGTAATAATACAAATAAAAATTACAAATTGTTTTTTATTTATTATTTGTGTATGCATTCCATAAAAAATAATGGCAGATCCTACATAATAAATTATATCAGCGAATAAGTGATAATATATACTTTCTACTTATTTTGTATATACAATTTACCTTATATGACTCCATATCTTTTATTAAAATATATATTCCCCCTTAGATTTAGAAAGTACGTGTTTTTTGGTTGTTAAAAATATATTTGTTATATATTTTGAATAACAGATTCCTTTGATTGAGTAAATAAATATTCGTTTTACATTTTCAATTCATTTATTAAAAGAAATTGTATATAAAAAACATACGTTATTTGAACAGAATACAGATTATGCCATTAAACTTCTATAAAAATTAGTACATTCCAAAAAAATTTTAAAATTGAAATCAACTTTAGCAAGAAAACGTTCCTAAGAGCGATCACTGTACTATATGATATCAGCTTTATCTTGTCGCCTCATCGGACTGCAACTGCTGCTGCTGCTGCTGCTCTTGGTGTTGGGGAAAGCGAAACTTGCCCAGTTGCTCTATAATTTCCCGCAGTTTCTCCAAGCCTAGAAGATTCAGCTCATAGGCATCCAATTGCTGCATTATAGCAAACCAGCGATGTAATTGCGGCCAACGATGCGCCGTCACTGGAAACATGAGATTCACGGTGCTCAATGTGGTCACAATGGATATATCGGCGAGCGTAAGCTAAAAAAACTAAACTCAATTACAATTTTGTGGTTTTGCTTTAGTTCTTCTGCTTGGGTTCACCTGTTCGCCGGCCATAAACTGCTGGTCGGTTAAATAATGTTCCATGATTTCGTATGCCTCGCACAGCTTGCGCTCGTGGTAATCCACATCCACATTGGCGAACTGCTTGCGTACGATTTCCGACTGTGGTAAGCTGAATAAGTGCATCTGTCAGAGCCCGGACTTCAATGAGAACTCACCATTAAATCACTGTCACGGCGAAACAGAAAAGAGCATTCGAAGAACAGGCGATTTAGCACCTTCAATCTGCCATTATTATCCATGGGCCACAGTTCACCCGTCTCACCGAACTGCTCCACGAGATGGATGAGTATCACATGACTATCGGTCAGCACAAGATCTCCATGCACCAAAGTGGGCACGCTATGCTGCGGATTCAACTGAAGAACAGAGAAAAACAAAAAATGGAGTAAACTTAGCCAAATCGGCATAAGATTTGCATGGCTTACCGACAAGAACTGCTTCTCGAACTGGGCACCTTTGAATAAGTCAACGTAGCGCAGTTCGACATCAATATTCAGCATTTTTATTAGCATCAGGCAACTGCGCGCAGGCGGACTGCGATCATCATAATATAAGATCGGCTTGGACATGATTCGACAGTCAAATCCAAGACGGTCAAACAACTCAACAAACAATGCGACCGCTCTCACTGCAAGCGAGCAACTGAAACCAAAACAGCTGTTCTCTGAGCTATATAAAAGCTGGGATAAAATAAATCCCGAAAGAGAGAGAGAGAGAGAGAGAGAGAGAGAGAGAAGAGAGACTTATATTTGTAAAGTTAATTTTAAGTCAGGCTACAAGAAGGAAAGTATACAATAGACACACTCCATTTAATCAGTAGCCAAATTTACGCTCACATCAAATTCATTTTCATTTTACATTCAATTAATTATATAAGAAAAGAAATAAGAAAAATTCAAAATTAAAATACCGGACTCAATGTAAAGCCAGATTCGTTCAGATGGCTCCACACAAGTCGATCAGTATCGGCAAAGCGCCTCAGTTAATCGACATGCTATCGTCGACTGCCAACAGCTGTTACACATTCTTCACTTCCTCACTTTGGTCACACTGCTGTTATCATCTGAAAAGCAATTTAATTTTGTTAATTATTATTAAATAACTTTAACTTAAAGTGAAGTGATTTTTAACTGTCAAATCACTCAGCATGTACCTATCGCCCCAATTGAGACTGTTGTCCAGATGCCGCCTGGCACGTCACATTACCAGTGGCAATGGCACACATTACACAATCGCCGCATCGCCGGCCACCGCCGCCAAAGAGGAAGAAGAGCACATTGAAATTCCCAAACGGATTCAGCGCTCGCCGACAGATCTGCTGCAGGCGTTGGCCAGCACCGTGGGACGTGACTCGACGGCGCCGCACTACAAATACCACGATGATCCCTACCTGATACCCATGTCGAATGTGGCCAAGCGAACCTATGCTCTGTCCAAGGAGGCGGGACGCAAGGCGGCCAATTGGATTAAGGAGGAGCATCGCGAACTGTTCCTGGTAAGAGAAAGAAGGAAATCTAAAATCTTAAATCTAAAAGCTTGCTCCGTTACACAAATTAGCACCAAGAGGCGCAACCGGCCATTGAAAAGTTTGCACCATCAATGGTCTACACGGAGCAGTCCGAGGTGGATGTGGACTCCCTCCAGCAACTGATTGGCCAAGGTGAGCTGTCGGATGCGACGCTGGTGTACAACTTGCTAGAGCAAAAGGGCGTCGCGGTTAGTGATGCGCTCAAGCAAAGCCTTTTGGAGCTGGTCTGCTTTTACAACAATCAGGAACCACTGCCCGAGGAGTATATCGAGGAGCGCTGGTTCCTGCAGAACAGTCGTCGGCGTGAGCGACACGGCAAGACATGGAAAGATGGAGATTTGGCCGAGAAACTCTATGCAGCCATAGAGCCAAAGACTCCCCAATCCTACGCAGCCCTCATCCGTGGCATGGCCAAGTATTTGCAGTGTGAACGTGCCTATGCGCTGCTCCAGGAGGCGAATGAGAGGCAGATGCAACTGGACACCAACACCTACAATGCCATCATACAGATTGTCAGCTATCTGAAGGACTCGGCCGATCAGCGTTGGCAGCTGTGCTCGGAGCTGTTACAGCAGATGGCCGATCAGCAGCTGCATCCCAATCTGCATACGCTGAATGCGCTACTCGAATGCGTCAGTTCCTTTGGCAATTTCAAACTGGCTCGCAGCTCAGCGCTCAAGTTGCTGGCCGAATTTAAGCAGCTGGGCGTGGTGCCCAGTTTAGGCACCTATTATTACCTGCTGATCATATTCTGTCGTGAGCGTGCTCCGGTCTCCCATGTCATTGTGGACATTCTGAACGAGATTGGAGGCAAGGAGTTTAGGATTCAGCATCCCAAGGACACGTATTTCTTTGCAACGGCTATGGATGTGTGCCGCAATCATTTGCATGACAAGGCGCTGGCCAAGAAGGTGGATGAGCTGCTGCACATGGGTAGCAATTACGATTTGGTTGGCGACTCCTTCAAGGAGTCCATCTACTATCGCAATTATCTGGCCCTGCTCTGCCAGACCGAATCGATTGAGGACTTTATGCAGACCTACGATCTGCTAGTGCCCAACATCTACATCCCGGAGCCGGGCATCATGGAGGAGATACTCAGAGCTTTAGAGATTAGTGGAGCTGTTGACCAGGTGCCTCGCATATGGTCGGACATGGTCATCTTTGATCATACGCATCGCGAGAGTCTGTTGCTTTATGTGCTTCGCATAATGGTCGATAATCGTCCAAATGCTGAGCTGCCCGCCCAGCAACAGCTACCGGAGCAGTGCGCCAAGGTCGCCATGGACATGTACAATAAAATCGAGGAGTCGGCGAAACGCATCCGCAAGGTCTCCTTCACCGGCCAAATGCTGGGCAGCATTCTCACGTTGCTCGTGCGCGACGCCGGCAACAGCAGCAGCTTCGAGAAGGCCAGCGAGGTTTTCGCCTACATTGACAAGCAGCAGCATCGCATTCCCGGCACACCAGCCGACTCCGACTTGCTAGAATACGTGCAGGCGGCCGTGGTACATAAGGCGCCAACGCAGGCGCTCGCCGCCCTCCAATATGCCGTGGAGAACAACATGGAGACGAGTGCACTGGCCAAGTGCATCCATGATGGCTACACGCTAAGCGAAGTGCATTTGGCCAAGTTGAAGTCGCTCGTCGGCGAAGGCTTCCTACAGAAATAAAATCCTTTCGGTTGTCTGATTAAATTCGTTTTGTAATTGCAATAAATACAAATTAGTTTATAATTATTTAAATATGTATATAAATGCAGGGAATGCATCGATCAATACTAAAACTCATTCGATTTGTGTTGAGATTGCTTAAGTAAGTATGACTAGTCTGGAGCTTGATATTTGCGATTCAATCCTTTTTCGGCCCCGGCAGCCAGTTGACGCCATCGTGCGGCAGATCGCTGCGCACGAAGGGCGACAGCCAGGTCCAGTGCATCCGCTTGCCCAGCACCATTTCGCAATTGGCGCGCAAGCCGAGATCATATTTGGTGCTCTGGCGCTCCTTCATCACAGCGCCACGCTTAAACATAGGCAGATGATAAATGAGCAGCAGCATGGACATGCCAAAGGCCAACAGATTCAGTTCGTAGATCACAACATAAAAGTTCTCCCAGCTCGCGTGCACGGTGAGGCTCAGTGCCGGCACAAAGATGGTAATGAGGGTATATGGTCGCCAGTAGTAGTCGGCGTGCAGGTACCAGAGATAAATGCTGGCATTGATGCTCACATAGCAGGCGCCGATGCACATGTAGAGCAGATAATAGAAGAAATAGCGATAGTTGTGGTGACCAATGCAGCAGCAGGTGAAGCGACAGTGATGATCCCGCTTCAGCACGCACACATTGCACACCTCACAGTGCCAGGCACGGGGCGGCACCAGCGTCTGGCACATATCGCACATATGCCAGCGACTGAGCAGATGAGCCTCCAGCGGCGGCTTCAATATAACCACTGCAAAGTAGGTTTGTTAAGATACAAATGAACATACTGAAAATTGACAACTACTTGCTTTTAATAGACGTATCCACCAGCATGCAGGCCAGCATGTTGGACGTTAGATTAAACACCAAAAAGAGTCCGGCCAGCCAGATAACCGTGTACCAGAAGCTGCCCACATTATGCAGTTCCGGCATAATGACGGTGACTTGAAAGATGTACGTGATTGGCACGAAAACAGCAATAAGCATGAAACACGCTCCATCGGCAATGGAACTCGGGCGAAATGCCCGACCCAATGGTCGTAGTATCATAATTCACTAAATTAATTTACAATAAATAACAATAAATTACAATTTTTAAATTCGTTTGACAGTCCAGTTGGACACAAGCATTAGTAAATAAATAAGTATATTTGCTTATCGATAGTATTTTGATATTTTTTTGGTAATTTTGTATATCGATTTTGTTTGCGTGCGTGAGTGAAAGCAGCTGAATGAAATGAACAGAAAATGAAAGTCACAGCATTAAAATGCGAATAAATTAACATGTTAATAAAATACAGATTAAATGAATGAATGAATTATTTAAATTACTTTAACTGATAACATTTTTTACAATATAATTATAACTTTTACGTTTCCTATATTGAGTGACTATTGAGTTGTTATAGTTGAGCAGCACTAATTGCAATGCCAAACCTACCTCAAAAAGCCTGCGAGCATTTTCCTGATTTCAGTCACAGCTGCATAAACATTTACCCTACCCCAATAACTCTCCACGGCTATTTATATGCATGTGCGTGAGTCACTGTGATGCAGTCACTATAATAAGCTGATGCTGCTCATCTCTATTGAGAGCTGCTAATGCAAAGAAGAAATACAAGTCGGAGAGAGAGAGAAAGAGCGAGCGCAAAGCGAAAACGCTGCTGGTAATCAAAAATTACTGAATCCATAAAACATTCCAAATGCTACGGTAAAATAAATATCGTATCAGTCGTACTCATTGCATTGCGCACCGAACACCTACAACGACAACACACCACAAACAACACCATTCAACACACACCAAAAACAATGAATCGACAAGGTGCGCAGCTGGCACTCTGTTTAGTCGTAATTTACCTGCTGGAATCGATCTCTGCTGGCGTCCCTCTCAATAGATACGAGACGCTGTTGAAACAACAATCCGAACCGGAGAACGAGCTGCTGGGCCTGTACGATGGCCAAGATAAGGTTGTCAAGCTAAACGTTAACAATTTTAATGAGACGGTGCTGGAACAGAATCGCGGTTCGCTGATTGAATTTTACAATACATATTGTGGGCATTGCAGACGTTTTGCGCCCATCTATAAAAAGTTGGCGGAGCAGCTGCATCTGTGGCAGGATGTGGTGATTGTGAGTGCCATCGATTGTGCCGCAGAGGAGAACAATGGCATTTGTCGCACCTACGAGGTGATGAGTTATCCCACGCTGCGCTACCTGGCACCTGGCTTCCAGCCCAGTGCCACGCAATTTGGCGTCAAACTGGAGACACAACATCCCGACGAGGTGCGCTCGCTGATCGCTGGTCTGGTGGCAGCCGAGAATCAGACTGCGAATAATATACACTGGCCAAATTTTGCGCCTGTAACGGAGTCTGATTCGGCTGCTAATCTGTTCGAGGATCTGCAAAACGTGCGGGAGCAGATAGCGCTAATCTTTGAGCCGGAGAACTCCACGCTGGCAATTGAAACGGCGCTGTTCCTGTTGAACTGGCCAGCGGTGGAGGTTCGTCGAATTAACGATGCTACCATTGCTGCTAAATTCAAGATTGATAGCAAGCAACATCAGTTGGCGCTGCTGGATCGGCAGGGTGCCATCCAGATACGCACGCCAGCCAATCAAACCAGCGAAGCCTACGCCCAGGACATAGAATCTGCGCTTCGTGCTTTGAACTTTACGCCCCGACCGCAAAAGCAGTTGCAGCAACAGCAGCAGCTCCCATCTGCACCAATCAGTCGCAATGGAGAAGTCAGCGAAATTATCAACGAGGTGCATCGCAATAAGCATTTGATATATCAAGCGGATCTGGAGCAGGCAATACGCACCATTCTCCACAATGAGGTGTCCAAGCAGAATGAGATTAGTGGTGAGCCGCTGGTTGCTCTCCAGCGTTTCCTAACTGTGCTGGAACGTTACAATCCGTTGGGCAGCAATGGACGGCAGATGGTCAGCAAGCTGAGGGAGTTTGTGGTGCAGTTCAATCAAAAGCTGTCGGGTCAACAGTTCGAGCAGGAGCTGCGGCGCTTGGTATCGAAACTGGGTCAAATATATTCCACCACAAATTATGTGGGCTGCACTGGCTCCAGTCCGCATCTGCGCGGCTTTACCTGCTCACTGTGGACACTTTTCCATTACCTGAGCGTACAGTCAGCCGGCAATGGGGAGACGCAGGATCCACTTGAAGTGCTACAGGCAATGCATGGTTACGTCCGGAATTTCTTTGGCTGCACCGATTGCAGCAACCATTTCCAGGTGGGTCACTTAGCTTCTAATCTCTCTCTATCTCTCTCTCTCTCTCTCCCTCTCCCGCACACAAAATCAATTCAAGTTTTGCCTACGTGTTAATAATACCTTGTTGTTATTGTCATTTACTATATATATATATATATATAATAGGTGCTTTCACTATGAGATCAGCGTATGACCCTCAGGCTATTTTGACGCACGCGGGGGAAAAACTGTGTTCAGCTATAGCTTAATCATTGTTCAGCAAAAAAAATACTTGTTTGCTTTAATTAGTTAAAGCTCACAACAACAACACTGCCAAGTTATCAACTTCTACTAAGGGGTTACAGCCTTAATCGCTTAAATAATAATCTATATATATTAAATAAATTAGATTCGATTTTGACTAATGGATTAGTACTTATACCAAATTCGATTACACCTACAAAGTGAGAATTAGGTAGGAATGGATGAAGTTACCTATGGAAAATATGGTGGTATTATTCAAATATGTAAATATATAAACTCGCATTGACAGATGAATTTGGATGAATTGACAATCATAGGTTAGTAAAGCCAACAATTCCACAGTTTGTGGAAATTTTATAGCTCTTCTATTGAGGCGTATCATGTAGATGGACACCTGACTTCTAATGCCCTGCTTTGTATAATAAATATAATTTCAGTATCATTTTTTGACGCGCTCTCATTGGCAAACTTTAAGAGCTGCCATAAGACCATCCATATAAGTATGAATTTAACTACTCTTAACAATTAGTAACGAACGTATTGCGTATTATATATAGTTATATATACATATAATTTGATTAACCGGTTGTGGTAATAATTTAATTTCCTTGTTTGTCCATATCGGGGCCAATAGATGTGGTAATTGAAAGACCGTGACTTTGTGCATATATATTTGGTATAGAAACTTCCGAAGTAAAAATAAAAATAGGACAAAGCTTAGAGTGGCCCAGAAATTGGCGTCTATTATTTAAACAAATGTTCCATCTGTTTACGTAGAATAGTTAACTTACTTTTGTGCAGATGTAAAGAAGTCTAGTTTTTGCAAGTCGTTTCATGCTGATTGAGCATATTGTATGTTTTTCATGTATCATAGGGGGTCAAAGCCCTTATTATTTTTATGGGGAGAATAAGCAGCATTATGCTGATAAATAAGTTTAATTGAGCGATCACGTAGATTGCGAAATTGTTTAGAAATTCTTTACACTGATGTTTATTATACTGATGATGTTTGTTGCGTAACCAGCAAAAGCCAGCGTGAAATTACAATTTGTCTTTATTTATCTTCGACATCGACCTAAATTGTTGTTTTTTTTTTTGCCCTCTTATCAGCAGCTGTTCAAATTGCTAAAAAAAAAAAATTGACACAAGTGTGTCTGTCTCTGCTGTGCGAGAAATCTTTATTAATCTATATGGTATATCGTATTTAGGAAATGGCAGCACGCCGTAAAATCTGGAACGTAGCCTCGAAAGACGAAGCCGTACTTTGGCTCTGGGCGGCGCACAATGAGGTCAATCAGCGACTAGCCGGCGATGCGACCGAGGATCCACAATTCCCAAAAATACAATTTCCCAGTGCCAACAGCTGTGCTCAGTGTCGGCGGGCAACCGCAAATGCCTCGAAGGACAGTTTGGAGTTGAACTGGAACAAGGAGGCGGTGCTGAGTTTCCTCAAGAACGTACATAATCCGCAATTTATCAGCCGATATGGTGTGCAGCGCGAGCAGCTGCAGCACGAGGCGCTCGTCAAGGAACGCCAGAAGCGTCAGATCTCCAGCGTTTTTTCCGACATGGACGTGCGAATGGGCATGTTCCTCTATGCCTTCTGCATTTTCATGATGGTGTTGGCCTTCAAACTGTTCGCCTTTAAGGGCGGCTATCGCAAGAAGCCCTACGGCCACGATCTGCTCGGTAAAGTGTAATTCAAACCAATCGAGGAATTACACTAAAAAAAAAAAAAGGAAAGAAAGGCACGAACACCGATAGTGATCGCAATATCGAACGACCACCTTTTGTTTGTTTTTTGTATGTATGTATGTATGTGACACAAAGTATTTAAGAAGAAAGTGTATATATCAATAATCTTCCAGTTGTAATCCTTTATTATAATGACAAAAGTCGCTTTTGTAAAATTACGTATTAAAATATTTTATACACCAGCAGTCCAAATAGAAGAAAAAATGCTATCTACATACGATTGTTTATCGGCAAATCATACAGGTAGCTCTTGTCTGTTCCCAACAACTTATAACATCTGTTTCGAGTCGTCTCGTTTGACTATTACACGCAAACATTTGAGATAAGAATTGGTGGCTGGGTGGGCCATTAAAATGCTTGATTACATGATTCTGATAATATTGAATGCAATTGTAGAACAAGATGTTTACAAGAATGGCTGACCTTTGGTCTGATCTTGAGAGAGATTGTTCAACGTGAACGACATGCAAAATGAGTCTTAAAGTCTGGATGCCACCAGGGCAGTACTTTATAGTTTTCCATGTGGGAATATTTCACAGTTATGCTGATCTGACCGTTGCTGCTGCTGTTATCCTCGACAAAGTCCAGTTCCAGGTTCGTGGTCCGCATATCCGTGCAGAGCAGCTCACGGGTCGCCTTGAGGCGAAAGCGCGACTGCTGCTGGTTATAGAGCAACTGCACTGGCAGCGGCATAAATTGTCGACATACAACAATCAGCAGGACAACACCATCATGACGAGTTGCGTAGCTTTGTGCTGGTGCACCATCATGCTCGGCAAGTGTTTCCCAATCATTGACCACATCCGTATCCGCCGTCATCTCCATCAGATGTCCAGATGTCCTTGCTCGATTCGAAAGTGTATAATAGACGAACCACAAGTGACGAAACTGTCTCTGCGAGCAGCATACAAATTTTCGCTGCAGCAGCCAGTCCAGCTTGTAGCCCAGATCAATTCGAACTCTAAACGGTCGATAACAATGGAAAAGTGCATGGATCACTCGTGATCGCAGCGCTTTCGCATCACAATTACGTATTGCTTCCAATTGCAGCTCGGCGGGCAGCTCCAAATTCCATACCTTGATGGATCCAGCCAGGCAATAGCGTTTGTACATGTTCCGCCAGAAGGCTCGCGAGTTCACCAGCCGAGCGGTCTGTTTGCATACCAAAGCAAAGGCTTGCACGTCCTCCGGATCTAGATGCATCGCTATATGCAACCAAATATCATGTCCAATACCAATCCCGTTGTTGTTATTGCTGGCAGCATTCTCATTTATTGCGGCAATTGATGTCGCAGTGGATTTCGTCTTCAGCTCCACGTGAAAATCCGATTGACGTGCAAATATTGCTGTGTTTTAACAAGTGCTAAATTATAGAATGTAAGCAAATATGCATACTACTTACCGCACTTCCCCCTGCTGCGGTACAATTTCTGATGTATGCATTTCTCAGTTTCATCATCCAACATTTAAACTTCACGTTCTGTTTACATTCCCAGCAGCTTAATTACATTATGGATATTCCCTTGTAGGCATAGAAAATAATCTTGTTAAATATAAACATAAAATAACTTTAAATAATTATGTTTAGTATCGAATTTAAATAAACGTTATGATATGAAGTCAAAATCAGCTGTTGCAAAATAATATTATTTTAAGGATTTTCCTTTGAAAATTAAGTTTCAATGGAATGCCCGTTTTACTCATGTCAAACATTGTTCAACACTGGAACACATTTATCGATAGCAACAATGCGCTTATCACTGCACGTTCTTTATTTATAAACAATCTGTTGTAATATTTATTCTGTTCAAAATGCCTGTTGATTGTAATGCTAAATGTGGCAACAAAGCCGCCTTAAAGGTAAAAACTGAATTTCATTGATGTTAACACAAGCTATAATTATATCATTCTGATAGCGTCCCAAGACCGGCGACGCTCTGTGCAAGGACTGCTTTTTTGCTGCCTTTGAGGCTGAAATCCATCACACCATTGTCTCGAGTCGTCTATTTCAACGTGGCGAAAAGGTTGCCGTCGCTGCCAGTGGTGGCAAGGACTCCACAGTTTTGGCACATGTGTAAATGTAACACTAACACGTTTCACACCCATCCTAATCCCTGTAATTACAGCATGAAGCTGCTCAACGAACGACATGATTATGGTCTGGATCTGGTGCTGCTCTCGATTGACGAAGGCATCACGGGCTATCGGGACGACAGCCTGGAGACGGTCAAACAAAATCGCGACGACTATCAAATGCCACTGAAAATCCTCTCTTACGAGGAACTGTACGGCTGGACTATGGATCGTATTGTGGCGCAAATTGGCCGTTCCAACAATTGCACATTTTGTGGCGTCTTTCGCCGTCAGGCATTGGATCGGGGTGCAAAACTGTTGGGTGTCGACAGCATCGCAACCGGTCACAATGCGGATGACATTGCGGAAACGGTGCTAATGAATATACTACGCGGAGATACAGCACGTTTGCGTCGCTGTACCAACATCCGCACTGGCGGTGGCGAAGATTCCATTCCCCGGGTCAAGCCGCTCAAATACAGCTACGAGAAGGAGATCGTTATGTATGCGCACTACAAGAAATTGGTATACTTTTCCACTGAATGCGTGTTTGCACCGAATGCTTATCGGGGACATGCACGCGCTTTCCTTAAGGACCTGGAAAAAGTACGACCATCGGTAATCATGGACATCATCTATTCGGGCGAGCAGCTGCGCTTCAAGGACACCGCAAAGAAACCTGTGCGTGGCATTTGCGAACGCTGCAGCTTCGTTTCCTCCCAGCAGCCATGCAAGGCATGCGTGCTGCTGGAGGGACTTAATCGAGGTTTGCCCAAACTGGGCATTGGCAAGAAATCGAAAGGTGATCGCATGATTGCCCAGCAGAACCAAGAACTCGCACTACGGGAGCGCGCAAATTTAGTAAAAAACGATTTTTAATATCAAAAATGCATATTTATTTGTTGACTTCTTTCTCTCATGTAATGATTCGCAGCATTAGCTTGGATCTGTCCGATCCGATGGAGCACCTGCAAAAGAGAATGATGGATTAGTATACTGGTTTGGCCACAAACATGAGTAGAGCATTAAGTATAAGACTCAGTGCCAATTTATTAACCAGGGTCCATAACCGGCTAAGCAAGACTCCCAAACTCCAAAAGAATATTGAAGCAGATTGTCATCGTTTAGCTTTTATATGGTGTCTGTGAATGGTTTAAATTATCATCACTGCAAGGGCAATCCAACAGCACCTTGTAATAGAATACTAACCAAATCAAATAAACTCTCGATGCATTTAAGGGAACAACACTTGGGGTTCAAATCATCCCACGTGCGCATATAACCTACAAAAGAAAAGAGTACTTCATTAAACAATTTGCTAAAGATGATATGAAAAGTATGCTTCAATAGCATCTTCAGTATTTAATTACAAATAAAATGAATCACAGTGGTTCATATGAGGTGTCAGATGTAAAATTTCATCAGAGAAAGAAGCTAAATTAACATTTAAAATAGTTATAAACTTACCTTTCTTTTAGAATATGCTATAAATCTGGAGCACGATTCTTCTTTTGCCTGCAAGAATAAAAATAGTACTAAATTAGTTAAGCAGAAATGTGACTTCAACAACCACTATATAAATGTATTTATTTAAAATGTTTGCTTCACAAAAAAATATGCACCGCAAATTTCTGAAATAAATTTGGGTTATGCTTGTGTGAAACAAAATTGATCTGCGAACAGAAAAAAAGCACTAGGTAAAGTGGAAAATATATCTTTACACCAGCGACTCGTGTTCGCAAACAAGAAAAGCGAATTGCAAAATAAATGTACACTTACCAAATTGAAATACGCCTGCTTCCGCTGGCTTTATTGCTTGAGATTCACCTGTTAAAAAGAAGGAAATAATGTTTATACAACTATCTTTAGTGGGTGGGCAATAAAATGTGCAAGTGCAGAAAGCGGATCCTTTGCCACGTGACTATAATAATAGCCGGCATAGGGACTGTGCTGTCCTGCACTCAAGTTTGATCTTGCAGCATTGAGTTCTGTAGAAAGGCTTGTTGCACACTTAACACAGTTATATTTGCTGCAATCTCAATTTACAGCTTTCAATTATAATAAAAAAACTTACATTTTGGGAGCTCAATTTACCGACACCTTCCTCAACCAGAATTAAAGTGACGGAAACCAGCAAAGTTGGCTGCGCTAGTCGTCAGCACAGAGTTGCACGCAGGCTTGAATCGATAGCTAGAAGAGAAATAGGTTCGATATTTTTAAAGAGTAACCCATTCACACACACATATGCAGGCCTTGTTGAAAATCTAACTGTTCTTGAAGAATTGGTTGCCTTAAAAAAACGAAGCGCTTAGATTTTATTGCAGTGCGAAAGTGAATATCTCTTATTTCAAGTTTAGGCCACAACTCGAAATGACTTCATTTAATGCACCGACTGTGCTGATGCCGCTTGGTATGAACTTATTTCTTAAATAAAAAAATTTGAAAATGTTGAAATTTGCCGTTTTTCTTTTATTTCTTACAGACGAATACTACGATCATTATGTGAACCCAAAGCCCCATATACCAGAAAGCTATCCCGGATACAGTGGTCGAAAGCAACGGCAAGCAGCCCATCTACAATCCTACAGAGATGACCCCGATGACAATGAAGAGGATGACGACGATGACGAAGAAGAGCAGCAGCAGCAAGTTGATGAGTATGATTCTCCCGTGGATGAGTCCAACCAGAATCAAATTGAGTTTGAAACTAATGAGTTTAATCAGCTTTATAAAGACATCGATGATCCAATGGGTCCAGAGCAAGCAGAATCACCCCCTACTTCCACACAGTGGCGAATACATCCCAATAATGTCAACAGGCCACCGGGTGCTGCTCCGTTGGTCCACAATAATGCTCACGGTAAATCGAAAATGCAGCAGCACGGATCACGCCTCAATCGCCCTGGACCTGGGCGCTTTAAAAAACAGACAAATTATAAAAACTATTCTAATAATAATCGCAATAACTCACGAATCTCTGTACATGACCGTTTGGGCAACAATTGGCAACGTGGTCAGCAGCGAAACCGCAATTTTCTTAACTCGATCAATAAGAACCAAAAACTAAACGTTAACATGAACAACAACAATAATAATTATAATAATAATCCACAGCAGCAGCAGCAGCAGATCTTCATGAAGTTAAACACTCAACTTCAGTATGGTCAGGCACAACTAAAGGTGACCGCCGATGTCAGCCCGAAAGAAAGCCCAGGTTCATATTTGAATGGACGCAACTACAAATCAAATGGTTATCCGAGCCAAAACTGGTGCAGTTCGAACTCGATAACTTCGCTGACAAACTCGGCTAACCCTGTTCAAAGTAATGGCCGAGCTGTAATTCATAACAATAATATAAATGATAATAATCAAGATGAAAGACTTAATCTCAATAATAACCAAGTTGAAAATCATTTGGGGCATGTTGCAAGCGCCACTTCTACCAATGAGCCGGCTCTGGACAAAACCAACGATGGGCAACTGCAACCGAGTCTGATTAACCAAAGCAGTCAATTGCAACGTTTAACAGCAAGTTCGGGCACAGGTGCTTTGATTGCCTCGGACTCAGTGCGTCTGATCAATCTGCAGAACAACGGACAGAACTTGAATATAGCTGAGGTGGCCAAGAATGCCATGCTGCTATTGAGCCAGGTTTTTCACAAGCCCTTGCTGAATGAGGATGTGCAGCAGGAGCTCTCCTATCTGCAGGTAAATAAACAATCAAAAATACTCCCAATATGAATATAAACATATATATTTGCATAAAACAGCAAAACAACGGTCTGCCTGAAGAACCAACTGGACTGGACATGGAGATAAAACCTCAAGTCACCAATATGAGGATGTATCATCGCTTTCAGTAGGTCTTCAAAAATAGAATTTAGATAGTATTTGTGCTATTTTCTCATAGTAGCATAAATTCATAAAAAAAATGAAAAATATTTATGTTTAAAAGTTTAGCGCTCAAACTTCGTTCCAGGCGAATGGTAAAATAAGAATGGCACTCTATGTGAATAATGCGTAGGCGTTGTGGAAGAAGAAGAGAACAGCTGCGCCGTGAATGGCAACTAACACACACTGGTACAACTGAAAGTTTCTTTTATTTTTGCATTATTATTTTTCGGCTGATAAGAAAAGGCCGCTTATCAGCAATGCACAACAAGACAGAAAGAGAGAGGCAGTGCGTGAGAGAGAGAGAGAGAGATGTGAAGCGAAAGCGTACAAAAATATAAGCAAGCCGCGATAAGTGACGGGCAAAGCGAATATTTTTATAAACGCAAAGATGTGATGACGATTAGGAAAAAGCAACTGAAAGCAAAAACAATCAATTAGTAAATCTACTAAAGGCTTACAACGTGGACGTACAAATTTTGCAAATGGATAACGACAACGTTTCAGTGTGTGTTAATTGATCCACTTTTAGCTACGAAAATAATTAACCTATAATTACATTTAGTAATAAATACATCACATGAATATTAAACTTAGCAGCTGTGCGAGGAAATCGTCGAGCGATTCTTAAGTTTTCCTTATTAAATCAATTATTGAATTACATTCGATTTATGTTCAACATTTAATGTATAAAACTGATAAATAAAGAATTTTCAATAACTTGAGTGCAAAATATATATATAAATATATGCCAAGCAATAAATGCTGCTTCATTATCGCCGCTCAGCATGTTGAAGTCCAAGCAATTGCTAAAACATTTAACCAAAGGTAAGCAGCCTCAAAAAACCTTGTACTTTCAATTTCTGGAGCGCAATTTAACGGGAGAATCTTGATTTTTATTAAGTGCTAGCCTTGCTGACTGTCGTTGTTTACTTCGTCCGATTTCTCTGTTGAGCTTCCAGCGCGTTTCCGCTTTTTTATTATCAGCTTAGGCTAAGGCATGTGATTGTGTGATGACATTGCCAGGAATCATATTCTAAGATAATCTTGTCTTTGTGTTGCCACAGACTACTCAATTCTCTATACTAAAACTCATCTTTTGTCCGATTCCATTCCTATGGCAGCTATATACCTTTGACAAATGTACTGGTAAAAATGTTGTAGCTTTCATTATCAACAATGAACAATGAAAACATTGTCGGAGTTCTTGAATAAATTAAATAATATTTTACAAATGTCTGACAATTGCTTTATTCAAGAATATTCAAACTTTGCGCCCGCGAATTTTAAACTGAAGCGCGCATTGGTCGTATCGAAGCTGTCACGCTATGAAGTGGAGCAACTGCGTCATCCGGATCTTTCACGCGAACAGCTGGAGCAGAAGCTGCGCGATCGGGGCACCGATGTCGAAATGGTCCTCTATCTGCACAATCTGCACAAGGACTTTGAGCAGCGAATTGTGCAAAGCTTCCAGAATGTCGGCTGCGAGGTGAAGTTGTCCAGCAGGTGCGTGGCCCCTACCTATCTCTATATATATATATCATATATATATATATATATATATATATATATCGAATGTGATACTAGTACCTATATGTATATATATATACATATATGTACATATATATATATATATATGTATACTTAATTCTAACGTTTGTTTGCTTGTGTGTGGCTTTATTGTGGCTATGTCTGGTGTGTCATCATCGTCCTCGTCGTCGTCGTCCAAATGTCAATTCTACGAAATTAACTGTACTGATTCCCGCCATCTACATAATGTGTCCCTGTCGCTGTTGACTTTATTAAACAAGCAGACTTGAATTTAGAAGCTCTCTGAGCAAGGATGTGATGAACTGGGCAGATGTCATTGTGCCCGTTGGCGGCGATGGCACCTTTCTGCTGTCCGCAAATCGTGCCAGTCCTCTGTTCGCGCTCAGCCAGCAGAAAACGCCGATTGTCGGCTTTAATTCGGATCCACAGCACTCCGAGGGACGTCTGATGCTGCCCAAGCATTACTCCGAGAATCCCGCCGATGCAGTCGAACGCATCAAGAGCGTAAGTCACTAATCTAGATATCTTATAAGCAATAAAGCCTTTAATATTTAGTATTAATCTCTGACTCGCAGGGCGACTTTAAGTGGATACATCGAACACGCATTCGCACCACGTTTCTAGGCAGCAATGGCACGATTCCCGAGTCGACGGACCTCTTCAGGCACACGACTGTCAAAATGGAGCAGGTGGATACGTCGCCGGAAATGCTGGATAAGCATATGGCCGGCAAGTACAAGGCCAAAATGAAGCGTATTTTACCCTATCTGGCGCTCAACGAGGTCTGCGATTTAACCCAGTCAGTTGTCTGCTCGAGCTAATTCTCGAATCCTCTGCAGGTCTTCATTGGTGAGCATCTGTCGGCACGCGTGTCTCTCTTGCAGCTGGTGCTGGACCATCAGGATGTGGTGAACAAGACGAAATGCTCGGGCCTGTGCGTCAGCACTGGAACTGGATCCACATCCTGGCATACAAGCATCAATCGCATCACCAGCAGCAATGTGGATGATCTGCTGCAATCGCTGCCCAGCAGCGATTCGCCGGTTGTGCTACAGTTGCGCGAGAATGTTGAGGAAATCGCACAGCGCTACAATCAGGGACTGCTCTTTGCGCCAGATGATCCGCGCCTCTGCTACTCCATCCGTGAGCAAATCTGCGTCGGCGTATGGCCATCGCCAAAGACATTCAAGGCCCGCGACTTTGTGCAGAGCGTGTTCATCAAGTCGCACTGCATCGATGCCAGTGAGTATTAGTGTGATTGATATTAATCAATGTTTCAATATATACATATATATATGTAATGCATTTGACAGATCTGGTCATTGATGGCAGCATATCCTATCCGTTTAACGATGGCGCCAAAGTGCTGCTGGAGGTCCATCCTGAGGATGCACTCCTAGCAATCGCCCTAGACTGAAAGTTCCAAACTTGAAAACAGATGTTAGAAAAGTGCCTGCTCTAAAAATACTGAAGGCTAATTCTACTGCTGCATTCGTTTGAAGCATGTCTGAAATATTTAAATTTCATTTAATATGTTTAATGATGCGTTTCCCGACTGCTTAGTAGTGTAAGCTCGAAAGTTATTTGTTATAATCTATATATATATATATACACATAATTTAATAACCCTCAAGTTGTAGTGGCCTTGCGCTTCACATTTGCTTTCTTTTTTAATGTGCTTTTTGATTTGGATGTGCTGCTTCTACTTTGTTTGAGTGGCGTCTTTGCTTTCTCATCTGTGGCTGGACGTTTCCTGAATTTCTTCTCAAATCGCGCACTATCCACGGTCTTGAAGCGTTCATCCTGCAGCAGCGCCTTACCCTCCTCACTGGTGGCCTGATCCGCCTGCTGTTGCCTCCGATTGCGGCGTATCTCGCGCAATTTGTCCTTTTGCTTCTTGCGATACCTGCATATAAAATGCATATAGATTAAATATATAGATAAATATTTGCAGTAGGTAGATTCGGAACTTACAGTGCCTCCATCTGGTCTGGGTCCTTGCCCTCCATAATCCACGTTTTGCGTCTGTAGTTCTGGGCTCGCTCGTCAAAGTCATTGTTGTCCAGCTGCATCTCTGACTCGCGTCGTGACACATTCACCTGCATGAATATGCGCTCCACCATACGCTCTAAAAATATTCACAAATTACATAAATGAATATGGATTAGATCTGTGTGATACATACGATCGATGGGATGCTCTGTAAGTTTAGTGTTGATCTCTGCTTCAATGGCGCCAAGCAACTCCAAGTCGCGTGGAAATCGAAATATTGATATGGCCAAGCCCTTGCGTCCCGCCCTCGCAGTGCGACCCACACGATGTATATACTCCTTGGGTGTACGCGGCAGCATGTGATTAATCACCAGCTCTACACTGGGTATGTCTAGGCCACGTGCCGCCACATCTGTGGCAATAAGCGTCCGTATGTGATTAGATTTAAAGCGACTCAGCGCCGCAACACGCTCCTTTTGCCGCATGAAGCCATGGAGGCAAACATTCTCGATTTCCATGTTGGCCAGCGTCATGGAAAGAAGCTGACAGTATCTGAAATTCTTATGATATAATTTCTGCAGGATTTTTATGTTCTAGTCACTCACTTTTTCGTATTGGTAAAGATCATGACATTAGAGTTTTCATTCTCCTCGCGGTATTTACGCAGAGATTCCACAAGCACCATATCTCGATCATAATCGGCACAGAGCAAATAGCGCTGATCGAGTGTATCCACAGTAGCCACATCAGAGTCCTGCGACCATTCTAGACACTATATACAAGGTAACTAATTGAAATACATATATTTAAATTATATAAATTTACACACTCACATCCTTTGCTATGGGAAAAATGCTGGACTCCTTCATAAAGTCCTTCATTGTGGCCGAGAAGAATAGATTCTGTCGACTCTTGGGCAGACATCTTTCGATTATGGCCAGACTTTCGTCAAAGTCGCCATTCAGCATGCGATCTGCCTCATCCACGACCAGATACTTTAGGTTATCGAACGAGAAAGTGTCACAGCCCGTCAGATGATCTGCCAGACGTCCAGGCATGGCAACTACAATGTGTGGTCGCTGCATTAACTTCTGGCTCTCAATCATCTGATCTGTGCCGCCGGATACAACGCAAACGCGGACGCCCATTGCCTGGCCGGCCACAAGGAACTGTTCGGAGATTTGGTATGCCAGCTCGTGTGTGGGCGTCAGCACAAGGGCAAAGTGACTGACAGGTTCTTCGCTTAGCCTCTCCAGTATGGGCAAGGCGAAGGCAAACGTTTTACCCGAGCCTGTTTTAGCCGCACCAATGCAATCCTTGCCAGACAAAATCGCTGGTATGCAATTTTCTTGTATAGGCGTCGCTCCTTTGAGACCTGAGAAATTGTTAAATTTCTGCTAATAAGCTTATTTATTTATTTTATTTAGCTCACCTAATTTGGTGAGTTGCTTGGCCAGCCATGGTCGCAAGCCAAGTTGTAGAAAAGGATTTGTTTCTTTGCGCTGCATTTTTGTGGCGAACACTGCAATCAAAATAAACACAACGTGCACAAGACCAGGGCTGACAAATTAACATATCTTCGCTAAACGGTATCTATTATAAAAAAATCGATATATCGATTAGCTCACTCACAAGTCTCTAACTAACACAAATACCAACTATCGGCGTTATTTGTAATTGTTTTTTTTTTTGCTTGTGATCTTCTGGTGAAATACGGTTCACGGCACACCGATAAGTGCGAGACGTGTTTCAGTTATAAGCGTAGCTTAGGCAACATGGAAGCGGAAGCACCAGCAACAACAAACTCACAGGCTGAGTCACTCAACGTTTTGTGCGGCATTTGCAATGAGTTCTATCGTCCGAATGACATCATATTTTCAACCGCAAGCTGTGGTCATGTTTTTCATAAGAATTGCCTGATTCGTTGGCTATCCCGGTCGCTGAGTTGTCCTCAATGTCGTGCCATTTGTCACCGGCAGCGAGTGCATCGCATTTACTTGAATTTTGCCGAATGCACCGAAATCGAAGATGTGGAACGCCCCCAAATCCAGTGGGTGCCTATCGATTTGGAGGATCCGACTGCGCCCACCACAATCGAGGGTGCCGTTCAATGTGGCACCGATCATGACGGCCACGATACGTATGTGGCTCGCGTCTATCTACATGAAGATCTGTTGCCCGCCAATTACGTACCACAACTGAAAGTCGTCTACGCTGCCTGGAATTGTAGTGCACACAGACTCAACACCGAGGTAGATCTCTTAGTGCTGACGGACTGTGAACTCAAATGGGTGGCGGCATCAAATGGATACGTGCCGCCGGGTGCCCTCAAGGCTGGCTACACGGAATCCGGCGAGGCCTTGTGCACGGGTCGTTCTGTGCATGAGGGTCTAACGCTGCTGGGCAAAGTGCATCCATCTCATCACGTCTTATATATGCCCTATCAAAGCCAGGAGGTTAGCTCGACCAACTATGAGGTGCTCGTGGTCACACCCAAAGAGCAGGCCGAGCGTTAAAATAATTTCGAATCGAATTTAACTTGTTGCTCCCAATTTTGCATTGTTATCCAGCCATCATCTGTGTTATATTTATCAGTTTTCAATATATATGTATGTCAAATCTCAAAATCAAAGTTTTGGAAATACTTTTATTAAAATTGTTATTGTTAGACTATGTATTTGTTTATATATATATATATACATATATATATATATATATACATATATATATATATATATATATATATATATATAAATATAAACTATGATTTAAACGCTTGTTATGCTTAAAAAATACGTATATGTATCTGACTTTAACTATGTATATATCTTGCATTCAATATTGTTATCTGTCAATTCTCATTTTGTGTTTTTGTTGTTTCAACAAATTCGGCACAATAACAATGCGTGTTTCTCTTTCATTTCTTTTCTTTTTTGTTTCTCAAATTATTTATAATAACTTTTCTTTTAAGGTATGCATGTATATGTATGTTTCTGTATTTATCTGTATTTGCTTAATAAATCTTTTTGATCTGCATCATAACATGACATTTAGATATATTTAGCTAAAATACAAGGTGCGCAATCGTGCATGTAACATTTAAACAACATCATTTTTATTCATTATAATTATAATAGAAATAGGATTTTTGTTTCATGTTTATGACTTTTGTACTTACGTTTCTAACAAAACTTGTATAAAACATGCTCATGTATAATTATGTACCTATGTATATATATTTATATATGTATATGTGTGTGTGTGTTTGTGGGTGTGTTTGGGTGTATATATATGCTGATCGCTCCGTCGTGACTACAATAGATATATATTTACAATTTGTTTGTTTATGGATTGCATAAATTGTTTCCGATTTTACTATGCGATTTGTATAAATATTACTTGAGCCTATCTTGATTTGTGATTAGTTCGATTTCTTGTTTATTTGAGGCGGGAATTGGAGATTAGATGCAAATGGCCACGAGTTGAGTTAAGTTCAACATTTGAGCTCTAATTGTAGATTAGAAGCAGTCTCTACTAAATTATACAAACATATTAAATGAACGCCACAATTATAATCTAACAATTCAAAAGTGGTTACAACAAATCAAAATAATTATAAATACAATATTTGAAAAACAAAATTGAAGAGCAAATTGATTCCATGGTCGGGAGTGGTTAGCGGTTGCAGCTTGAAAACAAAATCTCGTTGCAGACTTTCAATTCAAATTCAATTTTATGACAATTACTTTATGAAAATCGCACTCGTGCTTATATTGTAATTACTCCATACATTTCTATTCACGACTTCCGCTTAGCTCTCTTGCAGCGGACTTGTCTATCTCATTTCTGCGCGGACAGGTAGTTCATGTATTTTGTTGTCTGTTGAGCATTGCGCACCAGCTCGCTCTCATCCTTGTCAACCGCCTCGTGCCAGGTATTATCGGCATTCGGATGCGGATGCTGCTGTTGCTGCTGTGAACTCGGTCCTTGTTGTTGCTCCTGCGGCTGATGGATGTTTGGCTGCGAGCGACGCGTAAAGTTACGATGACGTTGCGGCTGATGCTGATGCGAATGGGCACGCTGATCTGGAGCTCGCTGGCGGCGATCAAATGTGCTGGACGCTTCGCTAGCCAGGCTGCTCTGACTGCTGTAACGCTGAAAGTTGCGCGGTCCACCGACAATGCCGACGCCGCCGCTGCCACTACCACCAGGACGGGTTGGGCTCTGACTATAGCGATACGCATTGGAGTTGCTCTTCCTGGTGCTGTCATCCATTTGGGATTTGGCCGGACGCGGCAGAGTGCGTGCACGCGACGAGCTGCGACTGTTGGACTCGGGACCGTTCGAGTTGTAGGCACAGTTCTCATCCTGATATGCATTATTGATGGCCGTATTCGAGCGACGCCAAGTTTCGGTGTGTATCTTCTGTTGATCCTTGTGCTGCTGGTGTTGATCATGATGTTGTTGCTGCAGCTGCTGATGCTGCTTTTGGAAGCGCGGCGGTTTGTCGTAAGTGTTGCGATTGTGATTGTTACAGCGTCCGCCGCGCTTGTAGCTGTTGCCACGCTCATAGTTGCTAATGTAGGAGCGCTCGCTGCGATCATCGCGCTGATCCCAATTGGAGTTCACAATATTGTTGTAGTTGCTGCTGCCGCCGCCCAGATTGCGCTCATATCGCTCCTGCGAGTGCTTTCGGCGATCGTCGATGCTGTACAAGCGCAAATTACCACGACCCTCGCTGCGCACACTCTGACGATCGTCGTCGCAGCTAATGCTGTAGCGCCGTTGCTGATCCTGACGGGAGCGACCGTTCGAATGATCCCCATCGTTGGCGCGATTGAAGCGCGTCTTCCGCCAACTGGGAAGCGGCTTTGTCTCGTCGCGATCCTCACTGCTGCCCATGGATGGATAATGATCAGAGCTGATATTGCTGCGTGTTATAAATGATACGAGTTTAGAATAATGTACAACGGATTCTAGAGGCTAGGATTACTCACTCAGAGGGTGAAGTCTGTGTGTGAGCCTGCTTCAGGGGACGCGGCACATGGCGTGGCTGATAACCACGTCGAGCCTGTCGTCCCGGCGTGAAGGTGTCGTGGCCCTGATAGGCATTGCCGGCATTTTCGCTATACTGATGATGCTGCTGCTGCTGCTGCTGTTCATCACCAATGTTGCTTTCTGTCTCGCCGTAAACAATATTACAGAGCGAATCCTCGCAGACCTGCTCGCTCCATTTCTTGGGTACCTCCTGCGCCGAGTTATTGGCACTGCTACCCTGCTCCTCGCTGTCGCTGTAAGCATCCGTCTGTGTCTGTGTTTCTGCACCACTGTTGCTAGTATTGTTGTTGTTGTTGTTGTTGACGCCATCGTCCTCGTCGTCATCCACGATCAAATAGTTGGTGTACATGGCCTCCAGTTCCTCGCCCACATGCTTGAAATGGCTGTAGAACAGATCGAGCACCATTAGCAGCATCGCCTTCACTTTAGCCGTCAGCGCTGGCTGCATGATCAGATGCCGACGGACATGGTAGAGCAGCTGATCGATGTCCGTCTTGTGGCGCGTTCGCATTATTTCGCCATTGAGCGTTATCTGTGAGAGGACGAGGCGCGCCAGACGCGTACTCATCACCACCGAAATATCTTTAATTTCCTGCAACAGTAGATTGAGCAGCGAATCTCCCAGAATGGTAATTGGTGCATTATCCGCCAGTCGGACACGATGATAATACTCGCCTAGCAGCGTTATCGAGTTATACAAACGATTCTTGTCGTGCAACCGATACGCAGCCGCATTCATAAAGTTCGTCTCCAGGATCTTCAGCATCGCGCTGCGCACTTTCGTCTCCTTCATGGCCAACGCATCAAAGTTGCGCGACGAGAAAAGCAATGCGAATTTCAGTGCTGTTTCCGCATCCGTCAAAGCTTTGTTGTTCATGTAGTCCATGGATTCGCTGAAATGCATTTAAAATTTTACATTTTTGTGAGTAATGCGAAGTTATTGTTTCTGTTCATAGGAATGTAGAAGAATGTTTTAGTATGGATAATCATTGTTAAGTAGACAAGAAAGGCATATTTTGTATTTCAGTTTTTAGTTTTTATAGTTACCAAGTGACAATTGCACTTAATCGAACTAATTACTAGCTGTAGGTGCAAATTGGAAAACACGAACATGCGTGATAAGAAGCCGCATAAACTTTTGTTTGCGCTGCTTAAATAAAACAAATAGAATTATAATTTGTTTATTTACAGGTATGTTTCTATGCAGATGGAATACAAATTTTGTACACCCTTGTGATGGTTAGTCTCTTAGAGGAAAATAAACTTTCTACCGGTATATATCCATTAGCAATTCCACTATACTTATATTGAGGAGTGAGTTCGCCCTCTCTCTGATATCAATATATATATATATATATATATATATATATATATATATATAAATTGAGCTTAGATCAAAATATTATGTGTCTAACTGACAAAGGGTATTTAATTTTCGGCCAGCCGACACTTTATGCTGTTTTTAATCAACTGGTGGCGGGAAACTTGCTTCTTTTTCTTTTTCTCTTGCGCTCTTTCTCGCTGCCGTTCTACAGGTATCTGCGACAGTATCTCATTGCCGAGTTTAAATCGAATTGCGACATCGTTTACATAAAAAAAGTTGTAAGTTTTAATAGTAGTTCTGACGTCGCGAACATATATACATATGTGCATGGCAATAAATATACGAATGTGTATATACGTATGTCCGACATGTATTAATCATCAATGGACGGCGCCATACAACACACAGCCAGACAGACACACACACACGGAGAGAATCATATACATATATACACATAGAAATAATTATACATACCATAACATCGATTCGTCGCGCACAATGTTGCAGAAATCGGTCTCAATGGCTTTGATTTTGTTGTTTAACACAATGCCGTCGTCCTGCAGGTTAAGTCCGCGCATCATGGCAATAATGTGATCGTAGGCACAACCACCTGTTGGTATCATATAACTTGGTGTGGCGCTTGAATTGAGCATATTACAGACTTCGCGGAGCGTTTGCACCTCACTGCCAACACCACCGACACCGACACCGAGTCCAATGCTGCCACTGCCACTGACACCGCCACCGTTGCTGCCGCTGCTGTTTCCGCTATCTGCACTGGCACTGTTGTAATTGTTGTAAGTGTAGGCGGCGGTGCTGTTGCTGTTACTGTTATGATTGCTGCTAATCATATTAGTATTAGCCATTTCTTGTGATCGCTGTCGCAAATGTTGTTGTTGCTGTTATTGCTGCTGCTGCTGCTATTGTTGTTGTTGTTGTTATTGTTGCTGTTGTTGTTTGCGTTTTCCACTGCCTCCGCGACAAGCGAGCCAAGTTCTGTGTATTTGTGCTGTGTCTTACCAACAACAACAACACTCGAACTTTTATTTTGCGCAAATAAGCGTTTGACAAAGGTGTCGAAATGCGCATAAAATTTCACCTTTTATTCACTTGGCGCACCTGCATGGAACGTTACCAGGCCTGTATATTGTCAAGAACTTAACGTGCGTACTAAGCTAAATGCACAATTCTATTAATTTCTATTTTATTTGAGTTTTTTTATACCGAATTAATTTATGGCGAATGCGTTTGGTTCGCAGTGAACAGTTGCGTGAACCAGCTAATCGAACTAGAAAGCGTGAAAACGAACCTGTTCAAGAACTGCAATCGGGCCAAATGTTAACAGACTGTCGGCGCAATGTTATGCTCCGTTAGGATTTGAAAATCGAACAAGCACAAAACAATTAAAAGATTAGGAATTCCAATTTTAGACAATTTTATTCAGAAGATATATTCTTGATGTTGACTTTGTTCACAATGTCTTCTCTTCTGTCGTCATTTATTTCTTAAAACTAATGTATAGGGACTCGAAAGAATATTCAAAATTTCTGCCTTCGATGAATTGGAGTAAAGAATGCTCACCGATTTTGGTCCAAACCCATGGTTGGTTCTGTAAGGAAAATACTTAAAAAAATATCGCTCTAATAATGTTCTAAAAAACGTACCGTCTGTAGGCATGAGTTTTGATAAATATTCACTTGAAGTAATTTGGTGCGCTTCTCCGCAATTATTGATGCCACAAACTCATAATTATCAAATCCAAAAACACACTGTTCGAAGCTCACGAGCTCCACGTTTCCAATTTTGTACATTAGACTGTTTAGATAGGCGCTTTTTTCAATGTAGCTGCTTTTTAAATACAGTTGCTTTATGTTTGCATAGTCTTCTGTCAGAAATTGGTCTATATCGTGGAATAAACAGTTATCCGTAACGATCTTAAGAGAATCCACTTGAAGATTAGCCCTTATGACAGTGTTCAATACGTCTGTGGTGTTGCAAATCTCCAAAATTTTCAAATGCTGGTTAAGAATTAAACCACGCAATTTTCGGCATATTAAAGGATAAGGTGCCATGCCCCTTGTCCCACACAGGATGAACTCTTTCAAGCGCTTAAGTTCACTAAAATTAGCAGAAAACCAGGCCAGCTCCTCCAATTCAATTTTGATTGATTCGAGATTTTCCATACATTCTGGGGGCAAATTTATATTGCTCGATCTGATTGTTCTTTCGTCAAACAGACACATTTTAATTTCTTTGAGCTTATGTGTCTTCATGAGGATTTCTAGATTTTGTACGCAAAATCGCTTACAGTATGTCAGGGTGAGGCGTTCCAATAATGGGATATCCGAGAAATATTTGCCCGACAAAACGCCCTGAGGACTAAATGTTCTTAAGCTTGGAAAACTCTTAATAATTATAGGTATATCCGAATCGGTCAGCAATTGGCGTGAGGTTGTTCCAATACGAAAATCATAGACTTTTGGGAAAACGTTGCTGGTGAGCTCTTCAAACTGTTCCAACGATACCATTTTAAGTTGTAGCACTTGCACAGTTTTGCAAATGCTTCGAAAGAAATAACGCAAGACCTCGTTAGAAAAGTTAGCCTCGTACAATGACATGCTGACAGTTTTATACTGAGATTGCCAGACAATTGCCATTAAAGTATAGAATCGTGGATGCAAACCTATTATGATTTGCTGTGATTTTAAATCCAAGAAACTTAGTATGCGAATGACAACATAGTCGTTTAAAGCCTCCATATTTTACTAAAAGAAAAATAAAGAGATACAAAAAATGAGTATGAAGTCTAATTTATTTGAAAAGTACATTTAATTATTTGGCTGGTCACCAACATTGAATTGACAGCAGACTAGAATTTGCGTTCGCAGCCAACTTAACACAACTTAGACAAACAGCTGATTAATGACGGTCTGGCAACGCGCACGGTTTTTCAGATAATCGTGTCAAAATTATTTTATAAACATGCAAAAATATGATAAAATGGAGAAAATTGGTGAGGGCACTTACGGGACGGTGTTCAAGGGCCGCAATCGAGACACTATGGAAATAGTGGCACTGAAACGAGTCCGTCTAGATGAAGACGACGAGGGTGTGCCCAGTTCCGCGCTGAGAGAAATATGCTTACTGAAGGTTTGTTTTTTTGTTTCACAACCGGAAGGTTTACTCAATGACTTGACCAAATGTTTACGTCACATTTACCACCAGGAACTCAAGCACAAAAACATAGTTCGACTCTGCGATGTGTTGCACTCCGATAAGAAATTAACTCTGGTATTCGAGCACTGCGATCAGGACCTAAAAAAGTATTTTGACAGTTTGAATGGAGAAATCGATATGGCTGTTTGTCGAAGTTTCATGTTGCAACTGTTGCGCGGCTTGGCCTTTTGTCACAGGTGGGTGCCTCAAGCAGCTGCAGTTGCAACTGCATTTGGATTTGAATTTTTGAACGTTTGTATATGTTATTTGTTGTAGTCACAATGTGCTGCATCGGGATCTGAAACCGCAAAACTTGCTCATCAACAAGAACGGCGAGCTGAAATTGGCCGACTTTGGTCTCGCCCGTGCTTTTGGCATACCCGTCAAATGCTATTCCGCTGAGGTGGTAACGCTGTGGTATCGTCCACCCGATGTACTCTTCGGCGCCAAACTGTACACGACCAGCATCGATATGTGGTCAGCGGGCTGCATACTGGCCGAATTAGCTGATGCTGGACGTCCGCTATTCCCTGGCTCGGATGTGCTCGACCAACTGCTGAAGATATTCCGTGTGCTTGGCACACCAACCGAGGAGTCTTGGCCCGGTGTCTCGCATCTCTCTGATTACGTGGCGCTTCCATGTAAATATCTAATTAACAAAACGTTGACAAAATTTTGACATCTTTTCATTTTCTGTTTCGCTTAGCGTTTCCACCAATTACATCGTGGAGCCAACTTGTACCAAGACTGAATACAAAAGGCCGTGATTTACTGCAAAAACTGCTTGTTTGCCGTCCGAATCAGCGAATTAGTGCGGAAGCTGCCATGCAGCATCCATATTTCACAGAAAGCTCTTCATCGGGTCATTAATGTGGCAATCAGGTTAACTGGCTCTACTTCTAACGACTGTTTCAATATTATGATATAATATGAATTTTATGTATATTTTAGGAATGTAATTTTTATTTATACACATTGTTTTTATCCTCAATTCATTGCAATTTCTATTAGCATAGTTTTTACCAAAAATTATACCATGAGAAAAAAATGCCATCAGTTGTAATATTTGAATTATACATAATTAATTAAATTTAAGAACCAAATTTGCAACTGTACCTAGTTCACTCAATATTTATAGAATAAATCTTCATAAATATATACATACCTAAATATGTAAACAAAGCTCCGTTCTTATCACCAGCCAAACAACCACACAGCCTCTGCTAAGGGTTAAAGACGATGCGCACTGCGCACATGCGGGTCAATTCTGCAGTTGTTTAGTTACTTTTCGTGTTCTCGACAGACCGGTCGTCTCTCGCGTTCTTATATCTAAAAAAACAAAAAAGGGGGGGCTTCGTTTCTATAAATACTGGCTGCTTCGTTAACGCAACTCAATAATTTAATAACAGACGATACTTTTTATACGAGCGTAATAAAAATAAAATATCACCCAAAACGAACTTTTGAACGAGTTGCGTTGAAAAACAAACCCGTGATAGAAATCGAGAATATTGTTGCAGTTGTAGTTGGCCAATAATGACTTGGGGATTTGTGACCTGTGGCCCAAATGAGGCACTTGTCGTATCAGGTAAGCGTATATATATAAACAAAAGATTACAAATGTATCTTAAAAGATTGTCAATAAAGTGCTCTTGGGCAGCACCCTCAAATGACGTCACTGCTTATCGATTTTTATGTACAAGTAAATTGTAAGAGTCCGAAGCCGTGCGTGCGCATCCGACGAACGCCGTTGCTAAAAAAAAACCAATTTGAAATATCTGATTTTTGATGTTTTTTGTTTTCATTGTTTGTAAACATAACCGAAACTTGTTTGTTGTTTATTTATCCTGCTAGGATGCTTCTATATGAAACCATTGTTGGTGCCCGGCGGTCGAGCCTTTGTCTGGCCGTCGATTCAACAAGTACAACGGTAATTAATTCAATCGACCTTGAGTTATGACATCACGATATAACTGTAACTGTCTTTGATTCAGCATTTCATTGAATACGATGACGCTGCAAGTGGAAAGCCCCTGTGTATACACAAGTCAGGGTGTGCCAATCTCTGTCACTGGCATTGCCCAGGTCAAGGTGCAAGGCCAGAACGAGGATATGCTCCTGACTGCCTGCGAGCAATTTCTGGGCAAAACGGAGGCGGAAATCAATCACATCGCTCTGGTCACACTGGAGGGTCACCAGCGCGCCATTATGGGCTCCATGACCGTGGAGGAGATCTACAAGGATCGCAAGAAGTTCAGCAAGCAGGTGTTCGAGGTGGCCTCCAGCGATCTGGCCAACATGGGCATCACTGTGGTGTCCTACACCATTAAGGATCTGCGTGACGAGGAGGTGAGCCAATTAAATTGATTCCCCATATTCCATACACTACATATGTAGGTATTCACTTGACAGTGTTGCCATCTGTTTGGGAGAAACCAAGTAGTTGTTTCTACAATTTATATAGAAAATCGGTGAATGAAATTTTGCCATTTATTTATTTATTCAAATGCATCGGACATTTCATTATTAATATCGTTTTTATATAGCATAAAATGGCACTTTCTAATTGTAAAAACACTTTCTGTTTGGCCTGCATCTTTTTTTCATCATCATACAGACATACACATTAATATATTCATACTTTACTATTCTTATCTCATATCAACAATTTACGAATGGAGTTGATATACATGATTTTTGCATACATTTGTGTTTTTTTTTTGTCAAATTTATATAAAGAGGAAAAATGCCAAAGAACCGCCCGATTTAACGGGAAAGAAGCGGAATTGGCAACACTGGCTCTAAATAAATTTATGTTTGTTTTATTGGCACGTCGTATCTTTTTGAGTAACCGAAATATTATGTATTTTTGCATGTATGTACATATCGACTCAGGGCGACTCCAAGGTGCGTATATTGCGATCGGTGTTTGGGAGTCCACCTAATCGAAGGCATTCCGACTTGAATTGTACTAAAAATCACTACATGTATCCTCTTCTCAATTGACAGGGCTATCTGAGATCGTTGGGCATGGCTCGTACGGCTGAGGTGAAGCGTGACGCTCGCATCGGTGAGGCAGAGGCACGTGCCGAGGCTCACATCAAGGAGGCCATTGCCGAGGAGCAGCGTATGGCGGCCCGTTTCCTCAACGATACCGACATTGCCAAGGCCCAGCGCGACTTTGAGCTGAAGCGTGCTGCTTACGATCTGGAGGTGCAGACCAAGAAGGCCGAGGCTGACATGGCCTACGAGCTGCAGGCGGCAAAGACCAAGCAGCGCATCAAGGAGGAACAGATGCAGGTGAAGGTCATCGAGCGCACCCAGGAAATTGCCGTGCAAGAGCAGGAAATAATGCGTCGCGAGAAGGAGCTGGATGCCACCGTGCGCTGCCCAGCTGAGGCTGAAAAGTATCGTCTCGAAAAGTTAGCCGAAGCCAACAAGCTGCGTGTCGTGATGGAAGCCGAAGCCGAGGCTGAATCGGTTAGTTTAAAAATTAATTTTATTAAATGAAATATTCCAAAACGAACTGCATTTATTACAGATTAAAATCCGTGGCGAAGCTGAGGCGTTTGCCATTGCGGCCAAGGCAAAGGCTGAGGCCGAACAAATGGCACAGAAGGCCGATGCCTATCGTGAATATCGCGAGGCTGCCATGGTGGAGATGCTGTTGGATACGCTGCCCAAGGTGCGTCGTGTCCCAATTATACCAACAAGCATTGCTCTAATTAGTTTTCTTATGTTTCTAGGTTGCCGCCGAAGTGGCTGCACCTTTGTCACAGGCCAGAAAGATAACCATGGTGTCGAGTGGTCAGGGCGAAATCGGTGCCGCCAAGTTGACAGGCGAGGTATTGGCGATTGTCAACAAAGTGCCGGAGCTGGTCAAGAGCATCACTGGCGTCGACATTGCCAGGGTACGTTCCAATTCAGAATTTATTTAAGGCGACTGCAAACCAACGGCAAACAGCGAAAACAACAACAACAACACAAAACTCAAAACAAATGGCAATCAAAAGACTTGGTAGAGAAATGTAGCTACATTATATGAAGTTCTATGATTACATATGTTTCTTCTGAAATGTGGCAATATTTATATGTATATACCATATATAACATTTTTTTTTTTTAGCATTCTGATTTTCCGTTTTTTCCATACTATCATATATATGATTTTGCCTTTAATTTAATTTTTTTCTTCGTTTCAGTCTGTGCATGCTGGCTAAATGTCCGAATCCAAAAATACTCTCCAAAATAAAATACCACTCCAAAATATATATTTCGAAAAAAAAACGAAACAAACAATTCTGCAAAATAATTGAGACAAAGCGCATTTACTCGTTTACTTTCAACAAATTTTTTGTATGTAACAAGTGTAATTTTGCACAAAAATTTAAATAGCTAAAACATATTTTGTATTCAATATAAATGTAAGAATTATAAATGTATATGTATTTATATATGTCTTTATACAAGAGATCTACACAAAACTCATTTAAATTTCAAATAAATGCGGCAAACAGTCGCTACAGTTTACATTGCATTATAATCGTTTGGTTGCATCCTAATTTATCGATAGTTTTTTCGTGAAACGAAGTCTCAGCACTAATTATCACACGACTCAGCACTTTTCGTATGCCAACGCTGCCAACGCGTTTGCATTACTTGAGTTGGCAGCCTCTGCGGACATTAAGCGAAATCATTTGTGGTTTTTGTACAAAAGTTGTGCTCGATTTTTAAAGGTTTTTTTCAAGATATAAACGCGCCAATTTGTATAATTAAGTTTGAAAGTTTCATCACAAATCATATACAATGGCTGATTCCAAGGGGTAAGTGTATATGTTACAATAAACATCATCAAAAGAATGCCGACACTCAGCGCTGAGACAGCCACAATTTCGCGCAGTCATTGGCCGAATGAGAGAAAAAAAAACCAAAAGGCCACATAGGAAAATTGTGTGAAAACTGAAGACAAATGAGCGCCATGTTATCTTGCTCAAATGAGAGTTTTCCGCAATAAATGTATGCATATTTTTAGTACTCGCAATACACTACATAATTTATGCATATTGAGAAACTGGAACAGTCCTAATCCCAAAGAAAATATCCATTTCCGTTCTTGTTGTTGTTGCAGCCCTTTCTTTCTTTGTTGAGGGTTGAGCTGCAAATACTTTGCCTTTAATTGGGAACTGGTAATCCATAAGTGAGCCTTTGGATTCCCAGTCAGTTTATCGTTAAACGTATATACGAAAACGTGACGCGGTGTTAGCTTTGTTTTCTTTAATTTTTTAGTTAGTCACCGTTAAGTGAAATTGAACAAAAAAAAAAACCTGGGGATATAATGTCAAACGGCAATGGTGAAAATGATGCCAGCAGCAGGTCGCAGCATTCACTTGAGCAGCGCATAACGGACAACGATGTACCCGACATGGTGCGCAACTATCGCAACGAGCTCGAGGAACAGTTGAAAATGAGCGATGCTTTGGGGCAATTTAGGCCACAGGGTTCCATTGAGAAACGGTGCGGTTGACAGGGTTTTATTTATTAACTCTCCCGACTATATTGCTTGTTTCAGCAGCGATGACCTGGCAACGGCAATTTTGAAGCGCAAGGATCGTCCCAATCGTCTGATTGTCGAGGAGGCGCAGAATGATGATAATTCCGTCGTGTCGCTTTCGCAGGTATGTCGAAGTCGAAAATTGCTGAAAGGCCACGTCATCAATTGACATCTAAACTTATCTGAATGTTTAGGCGAAAATGGATGAGCTGCAGCTCTTCCGTGGCGACACCGTCATTCTGAAGGGCAAGCGACGCAAGGAGACGGTATGCATTGTGCTATCGGATGAGACCTGTCCCGACGAGAAGATCCGCATGAATCGCGTTGTGCGCAACAATCTGTGCGTCCATGTGGCCGACGTTGTCTCCGTGCAAGCATGCCCGGATGTCAAGTATGGCAAACGTGTACGCATCTTGCCCATCGATGACACCACCGAGGGCGTTACGGGCAATCTCTTTGAGATTTATCTGAAACCCTATTTCCTCGAGGCCTATCGTCCCATTCACATGGGTGACAATTTTATTGTGCGCGCCGCCATGCGACCCATTGAGTTCAAAGTGGTGCTCACCGATCCCGAGCCCTACTGCATTGTAGCTCCCGAAACGGTCATCTTCTGCGATGGTGATCCTATTAAGCGCGAGGTAAGCTGACTGAAAGTTGTTAAGTACACGCAGCCCAGTGAATGAAATGGTTTGGCTATCCTGGGTGTAACTGGTAAATGGGTTGATGGGGGCTATGTTCACGACCTGGTTTTATATACCTATATGACCAAGTATATATTGGTCAGCATCAACCGTGGAGTTGAAGTCTGTCTGCATCCGTGTTAACTAAACTATCAGTAACTTGGTTTAGAGATCCGTCTTTTTTCTGTACTCCAGTGTTTCAAGAAATCAAACATATTTTGTATTAGCATTCGGTTCACCAAAGAAAGCATTCTTTTTGTGTTTTCGCCAATTTCATCCACTGTGCTGCGTTCGAGTTGACTTTGTTTGTTTAACGCTCAATGAAAATTTCACGCTTCGCTGTAGGAGGAGGAGGAGTCTTTGAATGCTGTGGGCTATGACGATATTGGCGGTTGCCGCAAGCAGCTGGCACAGATCAAGGAGATGGTTGAGCTTCCGCTGCGTCATCCGTCACTGTTCAAGGCGATCGGTGTGAAGCCACCGCGTGGTATTCTCATGTATGGCCCACCCGGCACTGGTAAAACGCTGATTGCACGCGCCGTTGCCAACGAGACGGGCGCATTCTTCTTTTTGATCAACGGACCCGAGATCATGTCCAAGCTGGCCGGCGAATCCGAGTCGAATCTGCGCAAGGCATTTGAGGAGGCCGAAAAGAACTCGCCGGCCATTATTTTCATCGATGAAATCGATGCGATTGCACCCAAGCGCGACAAGACTCACGGCGAGGTGGAGCGTCGCATTGTGTCGCAGCTGCTGACGCTGATGGACGGCATGAAGAAGAGCTCGCACTTGATTGTCATGGCGGCCACCAATCGGCCCAATTCTATTGATCCGGCGCTGCGTCGCTTCGGACGTTTCGATCGTGAAATCGATATTGGTATTCCGGATGCCACCGGCCGCTTGGAGGTGCTGCGCATACACACCAAGAACATGAAACTGCATGAGGATGTTGATCTTGAGCAGATTGCTGCCGAGACTCACGGTCATGTCGGTGCCGATTTGGCTTCGTTGTGCTCAGAGGCTGCGCTGCAGCAAATCCGTGAGAAGATGGATCTGATCGATCTGGAGGATGATAAAATTGATGCCGAAGTGCTGGCCTCGCTGGCTGTCACCATGGAGAACTTCCGGTATGCGATGACCAAGTCCAGTCCATCGGCGCTGCGCGAAACGGTTGTGGAGGTGCCCAACACCACCTGGACAGACATTGGCGGCCTCGAGAACGTGAAGAAGGAGCTGCAGGAGCTGGTCCAATATCCAGTCGAACATCCCGACAAGTTCCTCAAGTTCGGCATGCAGCCAAGCCGTGGCGTTCTCTTCTACGGCCCACCCGGTTGCGGTAAGACGCTGCTGGCCAAGGCCATTGCCAACGAGTGCCAGGCGAACTTTATTTCGGTGAAGGGACCCGAGCTACTGACCATGTGGTTCGGCGAGTCTGAGGCCAATGTGCGCGACATCTTCGACAAGGCCCGCTCGGCGGCGCCTTGTGTGCTCTTCTTCGACGAGTTGGACTCGATTGCCAAGGCTCGTGGCGGCAATGTCGGCGATGCTGGCGGTGCTGCCGATCGTGTTATCAATCAGATTCTAACCGAAATGGATGGCATGGGTGCCAAGAAGAATGTGTTTATCATTGGCGCCACCAATCGGCCGGATATCATTGATCCGGCAATTTTGCGTCCGGGTCGCTTAGATCAGCTGATCTATATTCCATTGCCCGATGATAAGTCACGCGAGGCTATACTCAAGGCAAATTTGCGCAAATCGCCGCTGGCCAAGGAGGTCGATTTGACATACATTGCCAAGGTGACGCAGGGCTTCTCGGGTGCCGATTTAACCGAGATCTGTCAGCGCGCCTGCAAGCTGGCCATCCGCCAGGCGATTGAGGCCGAGATACGCCGCGAAAAGGATCGGGCCGAGAACCAGAACTCCGCCATGGACGTAAGTGTGATCGCGTATTGCTCGTCTGAGGAATATTTATGTTTGTGTAATTGTTATTTTGAAGATGGACGAGGATGACCCAGTGCCGGAGATAACGCGTGGCCACTTTGAGGAGGCAATGAAGTTTGCTCGTCGCTCTGTGTCGGACAACGATATACGCAAATACGAGATGTTCGCCCAGACTTTGCAACAGTCCCGTGGATTTGGACAAAACTTTAGGTAAATTCGATTGAATTGAAATTGATGTCTTTTATCATATATCGAGATTTTTATTGACTTGACTCTGTCACAATTCATTACAGATTCCCCGGTAATGCCGGCAACACCTCAGGGTCTGGCACCAATATGCCAGTTAACTCGCCAGGCGACAATGGCGATGATGATCTTTATAGTTAGATTTCTAGTTTTACAAAAGACAAAAACCACAATTTTTAAATGAATTTTTCCTCCTAAAACAACAACAACAACAACTAAAACAAAACAGAACCGAGCGACAACCACAACAACAGCAAACATTTTAAACACATTCAGCGTGGAGGCAGAAGCGGCCAATCAAGTGTAGCAGCTGCGCCATCATCAGCAGCAGCAGCAAACCTTAGAAAACAACACAAAAATACAGCTCAACAACAACAACAACAAAAGCAAGAACAACATATTCAAATAATATAATTCGATAACAAAAATTTGGTACCAATTCCTGGATCAAATTGTAATTTTGTAATTGGCGCCTCTCTAAAACCAGAAGAACATTAGCCTCACTTATCATTCGTGCATTATCGGAGGGGGTAGATAAGCGACCGATATTGGAGTTCTATATACATTATAATGATAATAAACAATACACATATACACATACATATAAAGATAAATACATACATATATTAAACATCTTAAAATTATAAGTGTATTTGGAGCTACGTTTTTAAGTGAATAAAAATTATAAAGTCGGATCATTTGCATTTGGAAATTAGTAAACAGTGCTCGATTCGACGATACCCTGTAAACATACAGTAATGCTGGATTTAATGGTGTACGAGTGCTATGGCTAAGAGATACCTTATAGACGAATATGTATATGCTTATCTGGAACATTAATTTTATAGGATTGCAGCTGACTTCTGAAATAAAAATAATAATGAAAACTGCAAACGATTTAGTGTTTTTATCGCTTTTATTAAACTTGTATTCATTTCGTCATGTTTGCCTCGGCTTTTTGCTTTTTTCGCGACACATAACGCGGTATCTGAAGAATATTTTCACAATACTATAACTTAGTATGCTATATAAGATTTATCCATACCAATTGTTGCTGCGCTCAAATGACACAAATCCAAATCAATCTTTTTGGCATTGGTTAAATGAAAAGCAAATTATTTGAAGAATTCTCCATTTCTTTTTTTAAGCAGCTTCTGTGTGGCGTTTCTCAATTGATTGATTTGATTTTCCTTAATTTATAAACGCCTATTGCAAAGTTCCAATGAAATGTTCTTTTCTTTTTTAGTTTTTTTTTTTGCCGTGTCTACATTTTAAATATGCTCATTAAATACATACATACATATTTATTTTGATTTTTGTATTTTTGTTTTTTGTTACACATACATAATTAAATACGCTTTATGCATAATTACAACACAACAGTTAAAATTGAAATATGTTTTCATTTTTAGCGCGTCTTCATTTCAAAATTCATGTTTGTTTATTAATCATTTTCACGTTTTCGTTTTAAATTTTCTTTGAGCTTTGCTTATTGTTTGTTTCTTTATTTGTTTGTGTGTGTGTATGTGTGTATATTATGTATGTGCCTGTGGATTGTGCGTGTGTGTGTTTTGCGTGTTGTGTTTTTTATTTGTTGTTTTTTTTTTAGAAGAAAATGGCCAGCACTTTCAGCTTTCTTATATAATTATGTTCGCTATCATATTTTTTAATTGGTTTTCATTTTATTTTGATATATTTATGCATGCTTTCTTGTTGCTATGAAGTTTTTTTGTTTAGTTTTATTTTTTTTTTCAAGAATTTGTTGCTTTTAAAGTCTTGAACATAGACTAGACACCAATTATATAGGATTAAACATATTTACTTTAAATTTTTCGCATGTTTTTTTGCTTTTTTGTTTTTGATTGTATTTCTTTATTTATGTCACGTGTAACAAGTTTTTAATTTAATGATATTTGCATTTCTTATTTATGTTTTATTTTCTTTTATTAGTTTTTTATTTTATATAGTTTTTGTGAACACCTTTCGACTGTTGGTATGCCAGTTAAATTGTTTATATTTGCTTTTACATAACTACAAAGTACATTTAAGTAATTTGGTTTTAGTTACGCATTTTACAAGCAATAAAGTAACGTTTATAAAGTACTGGAGTTTGGGTTTACCATATTTTAAGCTCATTCAGTTTATAAGTAGTATATATAAATACAGATACATGTACATGATATATATATGCTTATTTGCACATGTTTGCGTGGATAGAGTATAGCTTAGAGCTTAGAATTGGGAGGGGGATATAAGTGGGATGTGGACAAGGGGGATAGGATAAGGGTGGGCAACTATTTGAAATTGCAAAATAGAACTCTACTAAGTACACATCTAGGCCATTGATATTGCTTTGCTTTTGCGCTACGCTTCGCTCTAACTACAATACTATATGGTACTCGTGTCTAGCCCATCCAAGACCATAATGCCAATACCATTTGTTAAGAACTGAGCAGATCTGCACCATATGTGTATATACTTGCTCCGCTAGATATATCATATCATATCATAACGTATCGTGTATTGAAAGTTTTGTTTTCTAAGTTTGATCCCATGCAACATATATAATTGATTGTGCCTTTAGCCATTTGCTTTGTAGAGCCAATTGAAATTGAAATGAAATTCATAATAAATGGTATAACAATTAAATTTCGCTTATATTGAGATCGTTTTTGTTTTTGTTTTTCTTTTGTTATGGAAATCTTTAGCTGAACTGTCAACATATTTGTTTTTGGAAGATCTAGTTTCTGACTGGCTGGAAACCCAAAAACAAGGGTTGTTTCAGTTTTAATTTTTTTGCCTTTCGAAGGGATGTTCTGGGCCATAACATTATCTTTAAGCGTGTCTCAAATATATATTTAAACAATTTCAAAGGTTTTTTATTGCGCAACATTTGCCAGCTGCTTTTTGATTTAGTTTTTGTTTTTTTTTTTTGTTTTTTCGTGTTATTTGTAAAGACTGCAAGCAGCAATTTTTTACATATATAGACTAGTACAATGATTGATTTTGTTTTACTTTACTTTATAAATAAATAAGATTTGTTGTATGCATATGTGTAGGTTTTACTTTATATAAGTATTTAAATTTGTGTTTTTGTAGATATAAACTCTTTGCTTGATGTGTTTCCTTTTGCGCTTATTTGATATACACACACCTACATATATATATATATATATATACATATATATATTATATATACATATATATATATATATATATATATATATATATAGTTATGCAAATTGCAAGTTTCATTATTTGATTTGATTTCATCAACTTGCTTGATTTGTTGTTTATTTTTTCGATTGTTAAACTTATGCAAAAACGAGCTTTGTGTTTTGTTTTTTTTCTTTTTAGTTTTTTTTTCTGCTATATATTGTGCTAAATTATACGTAAATCAAGCGATAACAAATTAGTATTATAATAATCATAATAATAATAATAATAGATAAAAATAAGAAAAACAAGACTATGAACTATGCACTTAATATTTTTCTTCGAGCTAATGACACACAAAAAATGGTTTTGTTATAAGTTATTTTCTCTTTGTTTTCAATTAAATACATTAAATTACAATTGCTAATACATACATACAATATTTGTTTAGGTGTGCGTGAGTTTGTATGTAAAACATCGTATCGCATATAACGCAAATAACATTATGATTATCATTATCATTAGCGTATTATCGTAATCATTGTTTTTGTATTTCATTAACCAGCCTCAGCTTAAAACATAATTAAATCAAGTTCTTTACTTTTATATATATATAGGGTCCGTGTGTGAGTGTTGTGTGTGTGTGTGTGTGTGTGTGTGTGTGTGTGTGTGGGTGTGTGTGTGTGTGTGTGTATTTGTTTGGTTTGCGCTTGTATTGGTAGTGGTAGTGCATTGCATGCTTGTTATTGCTGTTGTTTGTTGGTTGTTGTTTGTTGGTTGTTGGTTGTTGGTTGTTGTATGCCTTCGTTTAGTTTGTGCAGAGTCCTTTTAAACCCATTAGCCTGGTTGTGGTTGTTGTAGCTGCATTTTGTTATTGTTGTTTGTTTGTTGTTGTTGTTGTTCAGACTTTTTATCGTGTATCGGTGATATTATTTTTGCTGCCAAATATTTTAACCAGCTGCGATTCATAGTCATCAATGTTGCGCTTCATAATATCCATGCAGGGTCCGAGCAGACGCTCAAATGCCCTCACATCAAGAACTGTTAATCAGAAATCAAATATATAACAATTATTTATGATATACCAAAAAAACAAAAAAAAACGAGAATATTTTTGTGACATGCCTTAACCTTCATAAATAATGGCTAATAATAAAAATGATAATAATAATGTTAGTAAACATGACAGTAAAGTTATCATTAAGGACCATAGATCACAACCGTTGACCCACAGGAATTCACACTGCCCTTATATATATGGATATATTTATATATTTATGCGGAATGTACATATGCATATGCTTGAACCCGTTGCCATTAACCACAGGCGCCTCAACTCATAAATATTATATAGAGCTGCGCTTACCAATCACACAATGGAAACGTATTTTTTTTCGGTTTTTTTTCGACTTTTTTTTGTGTATTTTTCCCCAGTTTTTTATTTGTTGGTTGTGTTATGTCTGTGTCAGCAGCAGACATTTTGATGTGGCTTGGGGTAACGTTGCGTATACGTGCTATTTTTTGTGCCAATCTGAATGCGTGTATGTGTGTGCGAGTGTATGTGTGAGTGTTTTTGTTTTTGTTTTATATATGTTTGTGTGAAGTAAATAAAAACTGCATATAAATTGATGTTTACTTTGCAACTGTACAATTTTTAATGACTCCATTTACACAAACTGTCTCCTTCTCCTTTTCTCTCTTGCTGAACAATAAATTTTAGTCACAAAAAAAACAAAAAAATGTTGATAATAATAACGCTTGGTTGATTTCACAGATTGGTATTGCGACGGGCCATTTCGGTGAACATTTGCTCGTACATCAGAATATTGCGCTTGAGCACGTCGGTGAGGAAGCCCAGGATGCGCTCAAACGCATCCGTGTCTAGGACTAGGACGGAATTTCAATTAGAGCTATAACCTTACAATACTATAATATAAATAATTATGAGGGGGCGGAGGTGCTTGTACTTGGCATAAAAACATTGTTTATAAATAGCTGCGTATTTGTTATGCCAAATCTCATTTGGGATCGCAATTTAAACTCAAATACGAATGCCCTTCTATGCAATTCTCGCGATTTCAGTAGATTTAAAGTTCTGTTTTACTATGGTTATTGTCGTAGACATGTTAGCTGATTCTCACTCACTCATACTCTCTAAATTTCTCCCTCTCTTACTCTTTCTCTGGATATGTTTTTCAGTCTCTTCATTTCATCAAGTTTTCCGGTTGCATTCTCTCCTCTGGCGCATTCTCTCACTGACTTGTCCGCTATATTCTTGTTATCTTCCTGTGCTCCTCTCTCTCTCTCTCTCGCTTTTCCATTCTCTAGCCAATCTAATCTGTCTCTCTCTAACGTTCTCACTCCACAGTTTTCTTTTGTTTTCTACCTATCGCCTTTCCAAGCCTTCTTTTCCTAAAATCTCTCTCTCGCTCTCTCTCTCTTTGAATTGCTTTCACTCTCTCTTGGTATGCTCCAATTTCATTCCCTCGCTTTTCCTTGATCCTTGACTTGATTCGTTCATGAACACCATTTTATCTCTAACTCCGTTTCTGGCCTGATCGCTATCTCATTCTCTCCCTCAAAGTCTTAGAGAGTTTCTATTTTCCACGTATGCGTGTGATATTAAAGCGATATATTAAGAATTATATCTTTTATAAGAGAATGAAATGAGATGATTCTAACAAGTATTCACTCCCCACTGTTGTTGTTATAGAAATGTCTAAGCTGACTTCCCACCGCCTCCCTTTAAAGCAATACATTAAACAAAAAGTCAACTACAAGGTTAGCAGGCTATCAAAATAAGCGCGCAGATCGAGTTCCAGGTAGCGATAGTCCCGAATGCCGCACTGCAGGAGGCGGCTGCAGCTGCCCAGGAGTCGCTCGAAGCAGACCACATCCAAAACTACACAGCATTACGCGGAAGCACACAAAACAGACACACACAACACAGAAAGCGACAAGCACAAACACAACACGAAACAACAACACGAAACAACAACAACAAATACAGTGCAAAATGGGCATCGGGGGGTAAGTGCGTAAACAAAATATGCGATAAACAGAAAAGAAGAACAGAAAAAATAAACGAGAATAAGCATTAATAGTGCTGGCCAAAAGCGAGTCCTTTAAGTGGCTTTCAGTGTCACGAACTTGGCTCGCAGATGACTTACATGCGAGCTTAACGACGCCACCTGTGGCGTAAACGGATGCGGCACGTGGCCGATGTGTGACCAGGGCCAGTTCGCCAAAGTATTGGCCCTTGCCCAGTTTGGATATCTCGACTTCCGAATCGTCCTGATCCATGCGCACAGACACGGTGCCCTCCTCAATGAAGTACATGCCATCAGCAGCGTCACCTGCGCAAATATGCCAAACCAATCAAAATACTCTTAACCATTGCCAGAAAGATTTGGACGAGTTGTGCTTACCCTGTTTGATGATGCGGTCACCATCCTCGTATGCTTTGGAGACCAGGGCATCGGCCAGATTCATGCGCTCGTAGTTCTGCAAAAATATCGAAATTATATATATCCAATATTCTGGCTTGGCATACTCCAGCTGTCTGCGCTCACCTGCAGGGCCTTCAGCATGGGCACATTGTTCAGCAGCTCCTCGTACATTTTTCGCTTCTTAAACGCCGACTTGAGCAAAATGCGTCGGAATGTCTGGCGATCCATGGCCCAGAGTAGGCCAACGGTTTCCGCCTGCACGGTGGCCGCTCTGAGCATTTTTCAAAAAAGAAAACCTTTATTAATATTGGTTTTCCCATTTTTATACTCATTTTTTTAGAAGCAATGTCATGTTAATCATAGAATATTACTGCATTCAAGGTTGAAATGTATAAACGCTAGCTTTAAAATGTTGTAGAAATAAAATGCTATTTTTTATATAAATTTTGATATAAATCATCTCACACCTATCCCCTCTTAATAAACCCTCTCACAATAAAACGCTCATAAGAAATTAATGGAAATAGCCAAAAGTGTCGAGATGGAATTGAGAAATTAGCACATTTCATGCACAGCCAGCGGGTGTAAATAATACGATATTTCGCTATTTGTCTAGTCGATGTGATAGGCCTTTTTCGAGTTGAATATTTGCTTACCTGGGCATATTGTAGAGCAGCGCTAATTCACCAAATAGTCCGGTGTGGTTGTAGGTGCTAATGTGTTTATCATTTATATAGACTTTGTAGATGCCACTGTGGAACAGGCGCGAGAATTAATCAATGAGAGATTAATCAAGCAACGAAATAAATTGAAATAAATGCAAATTAATTGCGCATACGCCGTGAGTATGTGCAAAATATTGCTGCCTACTTTGACGGAGCGAGCGCGTCGCACATGACGTATACGCAATTTAAGAGCATTATTCTAGCATTTTGGCACACTTACGATTCAATAACATAAAAGTTATCACCATCATCGCCCTGGCGTATGATGAAATCGCCTGGTTCCACCTTCCGCTCGAACATCGCATCCAGCACTTGATTCATCTGTGTAAAAACATAAAACAAGACAACAGAAATCAGCCAGAAGGCATTTACAATAACAGAGCAATGGCAAAGATGGAGTGGCATCCACACAAACACCTCACACTCTTACACACACACACACACACAGAGATGAGACCACAGGCAACGTGCTTCGGCTTTTGCGGCTGTCCGTGCGGAAAGAGCTCTCTTGGCTTTTGTGTAGCGTGGTAAAGGAAACATGTTAGAGATTTATGTGGTAGATACGCACCTGTTCCTTCTCCAACGAACGGAAGAGCAGCACATTCTTCACCGACTCGACGAGACGCGCCCGCTGGTCATCTGTCTTGGGGAATATGGCAGTGGCGCCCTCATCATCGTCGTCCGCCTCCGGATCGTAAGCCTCGGCGAACACGGATTTGCGACGTGAGCTTTGTACTATTGGTGGTTCAGCTGTAAATATAATGGTTTAAAACCAAAATATTGAATAACATTGATGCTTGAACTTTATCACAACCGAAGGGATACATTTTTTCAGATAAAAAGTGTCTCAGAGTTGGAAAACAACATCTTAGTAAATATGCTATAAATATGATTTTTTCTATATATTACAAATTATTTGCTGTTGGTTTGATTGCTTCACACTGTGTGTTGTTTTTTGCAACTGATGATTCCAAAACTTAAACTGGCAATAAAATAGATAATAAATGGAAAAGTTTGAATAGATTCCTTCAAAAATATATTATTGACTCGTCCAAATATCAAATCGAACTTAGAGTAAACCTTTCCTGTTTTTTGGGAGACAAACTGTTTTGTGGAATGTGCCTAATTAATGAAAATGGCCAGTTGGCTGGCCTAAACGTTGTCTGTGTTGGTTATGCATTAAGTATATGTCTCCATCGAGGACAATGTCCTCTGCGCCAGCTTGGCTTTCATGTTTGTGCTCATTAGCTAAAGTATACAGGCACACAAGAGCAGGTCCACTTTCTGGCTTCATGTCACACATTAATTCCATTAAATAAGCGGGGGTAAGAGCGAAGAGAGGTCTAGAGGACTGATAGACAGGAATTCACTGATGATTAGAGACTGTGATGAGTTGAGTTGACTGCTGCCGGATGCGCTTCCACTCAACACCGCCCCCAAACCATCATCATCTTGAGGCCATCATTGTATTGGCTGGGGAATGTGCTTGGGTGTACTCATAACACACATACACTTTGCGTCAGCATTTGTGTTTTAGTGTTTTATTTTTTTGTATTTTTTTTGCTAACCAGCTGCGTCAAGTTTGCTGGAAACTGTCTCATCAAATCGAATGCATAAGCGACATAAAATGCACTCGCTCTGAATGAAAATGAAACGCAAAACAGACAGAAAACAGACACAAGCAGAGTGCAGAGATGGGGGAGCGAGGGGGGGCAGTGACTGAGCCAAGGCTGTCCAGCTGCCCACACATCAGGCGTGAGAGATATATAGATGACTCTGCTATACATATATATATATATATATGTGTGTGTGTGTGTGTGTGTATGCAAAAGAAGATAAACACAGACTAGCCCCCTTTAGATACAACAGCAGATATTTAAGATGAATGTGTTTTTTGTATGCATCTGTATCTGTATCTGTATCTGTATCTGTATCGGTGTCTGTATCTGCATTTGCAATAATTACGTCTAGTTGGCAGTTTTACAACTTGCACTGCCAATGCTTTGATGATGTATTTATTAACACCAGCAACAACAATAACAATAACAAAAACAACAACTGGCTTGGCTACATACACAGACAGTAAAATGTTTGCAATTCATCAGCGCGCAAAGTTGAGACAAACGAGTCAGTTGAATGGGATAAGTGAAAACAACTAAAACAATTGCAGCAATTATTCATTTTTCCAGCACACACATAAAATATATATGTTCAACTATATATGTACTATATATGTTCGAGTTTACGACCACAACTTTTATGGTGGTCTCATATAAACTTTGCCTACAAGTTTCCAATCCTAAAAAAATACTTCGCATTTATAATTTTTACATTGAACTCAAGCAAATTGGGTACAAAATGCGTTGTTTGTTTAGCATCGAATATAGTGCAGATGGGGGATATGTATATAGTACTAAGTATGTGTTATAGTTTTCTATTAAAAGCCTACCGAATTTGGTGCTGAATTAAGTACATATATTCTTTGGAGTTGCACACAAAATAGAATAGATTTCATCAATTCAACGACACTGACTAGATTTTGTCCAAGTTAAGATTGCGCTATCTATCGTTTACCTGCCATATTATAATTAATCTATTTGTCGAGTACTTATGGCTGTTGTGTGTATGTATTTTTGTGTTTTTCTGTTTGTGGCTTGCATCATCCAAATCTGTAGATCAACAGATACAATTATCTATATAGCTATAATTGTGCGTGCGACGTGTCTGACCAAAATATATATTTTTTGTATTTTCATATTAGGTATGTTGATATTGTTTTTTGATTTCGTTGTTGCTTACCGGCCAATAAATTGCTAGACACTTGCGTAGACATTATGCTCTGCACTCAATATAATTTTTTTATGGCTTTTCTCGCTTGACTTGTTGTTGTGGCTGGAATATTTCGTTATAGCTGCAGTTGCAGGTTTTTTTTTATTATGTATTTTCAACAGCCTCGCGATAGTCAAAAACCAGTTGTGCGCGAACACGTTTTGGAAAAACTGCAACTGAAAACTCAAGGTGAAAACTCAAAACGCACACAATAAATATCAACGCAAAAGTATTGGCTGTCACACGCGGCGTATGCGTAATAAATATTTATGCACCTGGCCTACACTGCGAATTATCGATTGTCTTGCTTTACATTCGAGCTAGCAAGTTTTTTTCGCTTGCGTTTCTCAGCAAAAATCAGCGCGCACTTCACGATTGAAACACTTCAAAAACTTATCTTCAACAGCCAACAATAATAAAATAAAAAAATGTCTTTGCAATGGGATGGTTAAAAGTCGTGTCAAGTGGGATACTTGCCATTTGAATGGTTCACACACTATGAAGCACACATTTATACATACATATATATATATTGTCTTGGCGTTATCCTTGAGCTGAAGCTGTTAAAGGGCGGAGCAGCAAACTCAATTGTAGTAAAGTATTTATTACAGCTTGCTTTGTAACAGGATGCGGACAACGCACGGATGTTAACGACAAGATTGCGTCGGAGGAAGGTCGGAAGTATGGACTTACTATATTTAACACAATTATGCATGGATGGACGGGAGTATGCACATGCTATATATAGAATATATACAGCTGCGAAAATAATAATAGCACAACACTCACAGGAAATGTTTAATAAGGTGTCCTTATTGAATTTGTAACTTGCAAGGAATCTTTGATTAGTAAGAAAAAATCTCGTAGTGAATGGGAGCAAGTATCGTCATACTATATTTAGAACATATAGGTATGTATAAATTGGAGGGAGTATCAACATACTATATATAGAATATATATGTATGCCTGTCCGTCGTCTTGTGCTTTAGCTTTGGTCACATTTGTTTCTATTTGATTGGATTTGCTGCTGTGCTGCTTTGATTTCAAAGGACGCTTCAAAACGGCAAACAATGCCTGTGGTTCTTATAGATAAATCAGCATTTTACTGCTTTGGCATATCAATATATAAATTAATTTCAAGTCGATAACGTAACTTGTGCGATTTCTACATATTTTCTGACACTTTTCAGGCATTTGTTTTTGTAATAAATTTCAAAGTCATCTTTGTCAAAACAGTAACAGAAAACAATATAGATATCATTTGCACGGCGAAGCCACTTAAGCATCCCATGCTTATTTTGCAACACAATATTTAATATTGAAATATTTTTGATATACGTAAGCAAATAAATTATGAACAATTCAATAGGCAAACAATTGATTTCATTAATCAATGTGAAAACTGCAAATTGAGCACTTTATAAACGATATTTAATATTGGATTTAGCAATGTGTTATAAGTAAATTGTTATAAAATGTATTTTGGCTTAAATATGGTTTTAAGACCAAACGCACGCACGCAAAGACAAACACACTGTAATAAAAACTTGGCAAACACGCGCGGCCAAATTTAATTAAAAAATGGCAAATAAAAAGTTGACTGCATTAAGTTCGTTAACGGAATGAGAGATGGAGACGATGACGCGAATGAGATTTGCAATGTGAATGCTAATGGGATGATGACGATGATGACGACGATGATGTTGATGATGACATGCTGTTAGTTAACTGACTGACTGGCTGACTGACTGACTGACTGGTTGACTGGTTGACTGGTTGACTGACTCTGTCTTGTGCGCGGAGTGACGTTTAGTTAACGACTAAAGCCACTGTCGTTGCCGCAGCAGCCTTTGAGCCAGGCCACAAATGCTCGCCACAAGTCGTCAGAATGAAAGGCGGAAATAGTGCCTGTAAGTAGGCAACAGCACAAGAGATAGATGTGCAAATGTGTTGGTTTGGGTATACATATACATATATACATATAGATAAATACAGGCACACACATGAAAAAATGGTTGTCAGCCTCTGTCTGTGGTACATAAATAAGGGTGAGAGCGTCGAGCGTCGCTTTGTCTCGATTAACATGAGCATTTGTTGCTGCTGTTGTTGTTTTATATTTATCATTAAGCGCAACAGGAGGCACAAGCATACACACACACACACACACACACACACACACACACACACACACATAGGGAACACGACCAGTCATTTCCGTGCTGCTGCAAACGCCGCTGGCATGTCAATAATGTTCAAAATGTGGCTCGCAAAGCTAAAGCCATGACAGCGCATGGGCGTGGCAACTAACATCTACCCAGCACCCACCCTGCTCCTGTGCCTGCTGAAGCGCAAAACTGCGAAGCTGCCGCTGCTGGTGCTGCTGCTGGTGCTGCTGCTGCTGCTGCTACGGCTGCTCATCCGCATGCTTCAATGGGCGCCCATTGCTTTAACTCCACACTCTCTCATCTCACACGTGTCTCACTCCCTCAACCTTGCCGTCTCACTTGCGCTGCTTGGCATTTTTTGTGGCCAACGTGAGCGTTAATAAAATGTACAACAAGCTCATCAAATACACACACACACACACACACACACACTCATTCACACACACTCTCGCACACACCTTATTAGGCCACAATTTGGCACCCGCAAAATATTGCTGAACGTATACTTAATATTTCATGCAAGTATTTTCTCGACTGCGCTATTTATGTGTGCGTGCGGCGCTTAAAGCGTATTTAAATCAAAACAGCTTCGCCTGACCATAAATAGACATCAAAGCACTGCAAGGGGCGTGGCATACACACACACACACACACACTCAAACACATCGAGCTATTTGCGTTTTGCGCTTACGCTCAGCTGAACTTTTGAGGGCTTCACTGAGCAAAGCCAAAGACAAATTTGCAGCAGCGGAAGCAACAGCATCAATAAAAAAAGAGGTGAAAACGATAGTGAGACGAGTCTAATGCAAACTTCAATTAAATGACAGGCTTGTTCTTAACTATATCTACAAATATATATAAAAGTGTTGTTGATCAACGCACTCAGATTGTTCTGAAGCAATCAAACTGAGTTTTCCAATTAGCTTCTTTTAACTAAAAATAAAAAATAAGCGAGAAAGCTGGACTTAATTGAAACTCATTTTACGGAAGACATGCATGAAAGATAGGCTAGAAACATTAGTGCTTTAATATAGTTTAAGCGAAAACAGATTGTCAATTGAAAATCACAGCTTTGCTTGGCAATAATTGGCTCACAGATTTCTTTAGCGAAGATTTAATTTGCTTGCAATCCCCTTGAAACCAATTTAATTAAAATAAAAATCAAAGTGCTGCGTAGAAATTTTTAAAGAGGTTTAAGATTTAAAAGACTTTGACAAATTCACTTAAATCCAGTTAGTAATTGAGATGTGTATATCTATAGAAAATGAGGCGAGTTGTGGTTGTTTGTCCAGCTCTTGAGCTGTGTGCGCAATTAATAGATTTTTAATGACAGCAGGACTCTAAATGCAGGATGCCCTACAAAGTACTTAAAGCAGAGCAAGACAAATATCACACTTACAAAAAATCGCATTGAAATTTAGAAAATCACCTGGAAAACTAGAAAGTCTTTCTTGTTTTTAGATATATTAAATAAACGACAAAAATAATATCGCAAAATTAGAAAGGAAAAAATATATTAATAAATGATAATATTTCTAAAAAGTAGGAATGCCTTATTTTTTTGAAAAGTGCATTTCTGAAATTCAGAAAATTTTAATGAAATTTGCTCTTGTCTATTTTAAGCAAAGATTCAGCTTTCCTTTCTACAAATATATACATTTTAAAGGCTGGGTTATCCTTGGGGAAAAATAGTAGTGCGATTTTTGTTTAAGTGCTAAAGCAAGAGCAAGAGCAAGTTGAAGAGCAAGACACATTCGCACACTTGACACGGTGTTCCTTGAGCCGTGCTGCGTGTTTGATTAACCGGAAGATAAACACGCAACGCAGCAGCATCTGAAGAATGCAAGGAGCGAGGAGCAGCGGCTGGTCCAGGCTCTGTGTCCTGTGTCCTGTGCTCTGTGCTGCTGTTAATGTTGGTCTTGACAGCTTTATCAACATTATTATTTAATTTGCTTTGGGTGCTGGTGGAAGATGAATGTGGCACGGATGCAGGGATCCGGCTGCGTGTCCAGCTGGCGCTAATTGTCTGCACACGTGCGTCGCATTATGGCAAATAATGAGATACAGATACACACCCCAAAATGTTACACAGTTTCAAGTTGGCAACAAGCAAAACTTTTAGTACCGCAAAGAAAAAAAAAAACTTTTCAATTTGCAACAACAGCAACAAAAACCAACAACAAACTCAGTTACCATTTTTTTTATGGTTTTTTTGTTGGGCTTTCGGTTTTATTATTAGAATTTAGTGCAGGGCTTACGCCCAAATCAAGGGCCGTTGCCACGTCTGACGTCAAATTGCATGACGGTAGTGGCCTACCCCTCCCTCTCGCTCCTTCGCCTTGACTAAAGTTGGGCAACCAAAAATAATGCCTCTGGGGCTAAAAGCAGCTGCAGTTAAAGCTGTTAATGCCATGCCTCGCAATGTGGCAACAATTGACGCACAAATATGACGAGACATGAAAATAGTTGACCCTCAACGGAATTGTTGTTCTTGTTGCTATTGTTGTTGTTGTTGTTGTTGTTGTCAGGACACGCAATGTTCGCATTGCTCATTTGTAGGTGGGCATATTTCAAGGCGTAATCAAGCCAGAGGCAATATTGATTTTACTGTTCAAAGATGAATTAGTTAGGCAATATGAATAAATATTTGTTACGAAATGTTGAAATGTTATGCCCACAAGTTATGCAAAGCTTCAGCCGATGGCAGTCGATAGTTGTCACCATCAAAGATAAATATTATTATTAATATATAAGCAGGCTTTGTGCTAGTTTTAGAAGACGTGTCAAGAGTTCGACTCAATGGTATAAAAAGTTAGTTACGTTATTTTTATCACATTCTATATAGTAGTCGATAGTTGCCAGCATCAAACATAAATAATATTATTAATAAAGAAGCGGGCAACTAGTTTTATAAGATGTGACAAGAGTTCGACTCAATAGTATAAAAAGTTATTTAGTTGTATATCACTCCCTATAAAGTTATACTTATATTATAACTATATTTATCAGACTATCAATTGGATAAAATATGCCAAAACCTAAACATTTTCACTATCAGCAAGAAAACTTTGCTCATTTTATATTATATAAAAAAAGGATTAACTTGTGTATGTAGCCATTTCATAAGCATAAGTAAAAGCATCAGAAGTATGCTCTATTTAAGACTTAATTAATGGGCTACATTGAAAGACTTAAATAATTAAATGACTTTACATTTCTATCAAGCTTCTTAAGCAATCAGAAATACTCGGTTTCAGCGACTTGACTTCAACTCAAATCTTCCATTTATGACTTGCATAAATATTTTTAAATATTTAATTGATTTCTCAATCAAAACTTTCGATCTTTTTGAGCAACTCAAGCCATTTAGAAGAGCAGAGCCGAAATACGGACTTGATTAATCTTGTGTGAATGAACCTAAAATCTTTCTGGCTCAAAGCTACAATTTTAAAAAATAAATAATTAATTTAATTTTTAAACAACTAGAAGAACAGCATAAATACAAAGTATCACCGACTTTTTGTATATTGTGTCTTTTCAACTCAAATCTTGCATTCATTAACAATATTAGAATATTAAAAAAATTCTCAAATTTAAAGCTAAACTTTTTTTTTTGATTATCTTTTATGACTTACCGTCGCCATCTTGTGAGTTGAGGCTTATCTGATCATCGGCCCCGTTATCAGTGCCTGTGGTTGGCCGATTTGCCTGCAGTTTGTTAAAGTATTCGGCGGCAAAGTCAAGCAGATCCGGTGGCTGTTCGACCAGATACGAGATGGAGAACTGCAAAAGTACCTCTTTCAGCTCATCCGGCACCTGAATGCGTCGACTGGAATCGGTGGACATATTTGTGCTGTTTGAAGTAGAAAGAAATACATATGATATCAGTATGCGAGAAATATTTTTAAAAAATATACTGAAATGAGAATAAAAATTTAATGAATATCAACAACAAAAAAATCGTATATTTTATGGAACTTTGGGTTGACTGTCGTTATTTATAGAGTTTATCAGCCGATATTTATTTGTGTCAATAGTTTCAAAAATAGATTGATAGATTACACCAGCGGGGAGTGCCACTTAACACAATTGAATTTCCAGCTACAAATATTTATTTGCCGTTTTTCAATTGAATTTAAACCACTTATATTTTGATTCTTGACAGTTCCCAGAAAAACTGCACTGCAACTGTAAATGTGAATATCAAACAACGATTCTTTTTGCAGATATTTAGTGGAAATCGGGAGTACCCAGCTCCCTTGCCAAGTGTCAAGTGTAGGGCATAAAAATATAAACTTATATCAGAGTGCCAGCGATTGCCAAATCAATTTACGACTAATTGCAATAAAGCGAGACGAGACAAGTCAAGCGCTGACATAAGAGATAATCATAATATATATATATATGTATATATGTGCATGTAGAATCTGGAGTCCCAGTTGCGTCCGCTTTATGCCCATTTGTGTAATTTGTCACACGCGTGTGTCTGCCATCGAGTCTGTTGAGTGGCCCCCTAGTCCGATCAGCGACTTGCTCATTTTTTAGGCGACCCACGGAAGTATCTATGTATGTGTATCTATGTATACCCATGCCGAGCAACAACAACTCATCATCAAACATGTAAACAGCATAGGCAACAAGTGCAACAAGTATTATCATAATACTATAGCTCATTCGGGTGTCATCCGCGTCAGCGCTTATTGGCGCGTGATTCAACGTTGCACAATTTTCTTTTATTTTATTTTTATTTGTAATTTATGTCTTTTTTGAGATTTGTCGTTGGATTTGTGTGTTCGTAGAAAACGTTGAACGTGAGCTGCATGCTAATTTTGTGACTGCAACGCCAAAATAATATTTGTAATGCATATGCATACAAAGTGCACTTTGTACACGCTTGTCAAATATAATGTAATTTTGACACAAAATAAATATATTACAGATCCGCCTCAAGATATGGCCAAACTATGCGCTGCCAATTTTTAAGTTTTGACTCTTAATAAAACTTCAAAGCTTGTTTGATTTCTGCAAATAAGTTTTGCGATTGCAAGTTTTAATATGTTTGCTGCGTTTTAGCATGAACACATCAACAACATTTCCATTTCGGCCTATTTAAAGCAGCAGACCCACAAGACCTACTTGGCTAAACCTCGACTGCTCGCCTCACACTAGCTGGTGCAGCAAAAAGTTGCTCCTTTCAACAAAGTACTTGTCTACACACGAGCTATGAAATGAATATCTGGGACTCCATAGCTATCCTAACTTTTGCACAGCCGCTTAAGAAATCTGTGGAAGAACTTCATTGAAAAGCCAGCCGCATAAATATTTATAAGTCTGCGCCAAATATGCGTAATTATGGAAATTGCGCATCGAGTTACAGTTATTGTTGTTGCGCTCCACGTACACCCTAAGCACAAATTTCTCTACCCGTGCCCCTGCCCCTGCCCCAGCCACCAACGCTGCCTTGATTTTGGTTTCGCTGTTGAAAAGTTGCCCGCAACATTTTATTTGTCGTAATTTTGAAAATTAATTTTTGGCCCGGCTGGCAGAGGAGCAGTTAAGGAATTGTTGTTCTTGTTGTTGCATGTTTACAGTGGATCAACACACACCCACACACACACACCCGCACACACACACACACACACTGTCACACACACATACACACTTACAGTTTGCTTTCGAGAGAAACTTTTTCAATTAAGTTCATTAATATTCAACTTAGCCTGCGGCCAGAAAGCGGCGAATAAATAAATATGAAAACCAAAATTACAAACTAATAAAGGCTGCCACAGCCGTTGGCCGTATGCGGGTGTTGGCCGTGTTTGTCTTGGCAATTGCAAATGGCCAGCTTGTCAATTACCAATTGTCACTTGCCACTTGACAGGTAAATGCCTCTGGACATGTTCCGCACTAAGTGCTGCACCAATCAAATGCCCACCCACAGCAGTCAGTGCATAATCTAAAAGTGATTTTAAGAACAACTATTAAGTATTTAATGTTACGCTAGAGCAACAATAATAGATAATGGGATTAGGCACAAGCAGCAAGGGAGAAACTAAGACAAAATGCAAATTCACTTTGCGAACCATTTAGCCATGAAGATTAAATGGCCCCAAAGGCATAAAGGCATTCTATTGTTCTAATATACATTTTGTGGGCAATTAATTGGGCTCTTATCCACTCACTTAAGACTAAACTATTTCATTTTGGCAAATATTTAGACTAAGCAAAATCAGGTTTAATGCACAATTATATTTAAGCACTTGAAAAGTTGTCAAAAGACACGATTTCTAAATTGTAATTCTGTTTATTTAATACGTATTTCTCAACGGCTGCACACACCTGTCGAACACATGATTCAGCCAAAGTGATTTTATCAATAGGCGCGCCAAGAAAATGAGAGAGAAAAAATATTTATAAAAAAATACAAGAAAAATGGCAACAATTCAGAGAGCAAAAAATACTATTTGCGAATAGGCAACTTTATTGTTGTTATTGTTGCTGTTGCTGTTGCTATTGCTATTGCTATTGCTGTTGTCATTATATCGACGAGGCGTCCAATTAGTGGGTCAAGGTGGTTTACTCGGCGTCCGCACGTAATACGCAATGCACTGCATAAATAAATTACATGCTTTGAAATCAACTTAACTTAAAATAGCTCACTTGTAGCGATGGATGGACTGGCAGCCAGATTGTGTCACAGTCAGTCTGTCTACCTGTCTGTCTGTCTGCCGACAGTGTGCAACTACGCGAGTTGTTCGATCGAACCGAGTTCTACTCTCAACTTGACTCACAATCGAGTTAAGAGTCAGCAGGCAGCCGAGTGGGTGGCTCCATGGTGTTGGCTTGGTAAGCAAACACAAACATAACAAAAAAAAAAAAAACAATGAGGAAACACAGAACACAGAGAGCACCAAACAGAAAGAAACTTAAGCCGTTTTCATTTCCTCACCATTTCCGTTGCGCGCTCGGCAAGTTCCGAGAGAAAGCGTGTTGCATGGATTGTGGGGTGTGTAAATTGCAATTGTGTACCGTGCGTATACGTAATGTCGCAATGCCACCGCACATAGCAGTTAGCAGCATGCATTGGCAACAGTTTACAGCTGGCAGAGAAATTGACGATTCGGTTTGATGCTTAGTAATCAAGTGAAAGTAAAAATATTTTGCAAAATACTTGAGCACTCTTTAAAAGATAATGGAACTCAGTCTCTAATTGTCTAGCTTTACACGTCTCTGGCCTAATCAATAAGTACGTTGTGTACTTAAATACATCAAAAATGTTTAACTTGTCTTAAATCAGTAGATTTGCTCATTCCGTCAATTGAATAACGCAGACTATATAATAACAGCAATTATAAGTGTTGTTGCGTCCAACATGTGATTACGTTCAAGATGTGCCTTGCTAATTAAATATAATTTAATCAAAAATAAAAGTTGTCAATCTGCTCAGTTCTAAATTTAATAATTGCTATGAAAGGTGTTTGACACAGTAGTCAGGAATATATATATTCTTTGCGGTCTCCTTAAGTGCGTTACGCGACTAAATTATAACACCCTCTGCAAGCTTATAAAATAGTCATTAATGGAGACATTCTAATTATCTAATGACGTGGTTGGATTTAAATTAATTAAGTTGCTAAAAACAAGCAATTATAAATGAGTGGCTTACGCCACGAGATTATATAAGCACATTAACAACTTAAACTTGTCATAAACCCTTACAAATAAGATAGCCATTCGTGAAATCATTAAACCAACGGTTTTTTTTCCTACTTTAATGAAGTAACTTTTTGTTAGTTCTTAAATTCGTTTAGCAATTTCGCTAAGGTGTGTTGCGTCCCACTGAGTTTGTCGACATTTGCCCAACCCAATCACTCACACACACACACACACACAGACACACACGCACACATAGCCAACAAACACACACACACAGGAAACACCGTAGTAAATTAGTTTAGCTGCACACGTGTTCTAACCACAAGTTGGCTTTTGGTTGAGTTTGCTTCAGTTGCGCACATCATCATATAACACTGTGTCAATAATCATGTTGTAGCCAACTTAATTCAAGCATTTTTAAAGGCATTGCAGTCAGTACGAGTTGTGCAGGCGCTAACGCGCTTAGCTGCAGCTACAAACTACATCGATGAAAATACACAGTTGCTTCATCTAAACTAATCCCCACCTGCAGGGGACTGGAGGAGCAAGCAGGTGGTGGGGTAGGTGTAGGAGTGTCACTGGCAGCTCTTGGCACTCAGCTGTCGGCTGTATTCACATTAAACATCAGTTGCTTAACCCACTCTGCCCACTCTGCATCTCTTTCCATCTCCTCTGCTGCTCATCAGTTGCAGCATTGCATTAGAGCAAATTCAGTTTCAGCTCAGCTGTAATTGAATTTAAAGCTTGTCGCAAATGCAATTCACATGCACAGCACTTGCCAAAATATTTGCGAACTTAGATTATAGAAGATTAAATAAAGCGTATTATTTCTTTATCGCTTTTGCAACAGCTCACATTGGCGATATCTTGGAAATACTAACAAACTTTAGTTATTATTTGATTTTAATAATGAAAAGTTCTTTCGTTTGAGGCTGAAAATATACACATATGCTTGTTGTTATGCTTGTCATGTGTGTGTTGACTGTTTTTGTGCCTTCGACCTTGACTAAATTATTATTGTTGCCTCGCATAACACACACACAACAGAGATCTATGCGCTGACCTTGGAGACGTGCCGCAGGTGGCAACAACAACAAAAGCGGCAACAGATGGCAAAGAATCAAGTCAGTACCAGCTAATTGGCAAGAGGTAGCAGATAAAAAATATAACAGTAAAGGACAGAAGCAGCTATCAAATTACGTCAACAAAAATTGGGAACACCTGTGCGTGGGTTTTAAATGACTTCATTACTTTATTCGCTTCACTTTCCAGCGACCAGGAATTCGTTGCGCATAATTAAGCAAAGTGGACAAACAGCCAATGGCAAATGGGAGTGTGTGCGGTATGTGTTTTGACCAGATTCTGACTGCTGGCCTGTTGGCCTGCTGGCCTGCCTAATTATTATGACCAGCGCATATGCCACTGCCATTGACAGACTACACTCAACCCACAATTTACTTGACCTCCAATGGCAGAGGCGGACACAGAGGCAGAGCTCAAGTGTGTTGGCTTGTCTTGAATTGGGTCAAGTGTTGATGTAGACGGGGCAAAAATTCAATTCCGCATAAATAAAATGCACTGCCAGGGTATCTATAGTCACAAAAGGCCGAAGGCCAGGACACTAACTCAAGTGCAATGATACAAGCATTTTCCGATGGCCAGCCATAAATAAAGTTGATGGTTAATCGAAGTGCGTCAACTGAATATGCAATGTGCTTTAATTGGACTTCAAATTCAAGAAATGTGCTGTGAGTTTGGATATGTACTTGGGCAGTCTGATGGAAATACATAAATACAGAAGCACATTATGATATACAGCATAATAACTCTGAACTAGTTTAGTTATTTGTCATCAAAAATCCCAATTTCATCTGATTCATTTAAATATGTATTTTAAATTTTCCATATTTTCAAGTATTTACTTTGATATGTCACTTAATATGTTATTTAATAAAGAAATTTATTTTACACTGCATTTTTAATGGGCAGTGAGCAATGCAAATCAATTGCAAATATGAAAATTTAACATAGTCAGCGGAAAAATGTTGAATTACAATTGCCAATGGCCAACTGGCCAATCATAAAATCGATCTGTCATTTAATTGCCAGGCAAAGGCAACCAAAATCAAGTAATATATAAATATGAAATTTTCACTGGCCATTTGAATTGCCGTCGCAGTTGTTGTTGTTTTTTGTGGCACCCTAAAAATATGCACAGAGCTTTGTGTCTGTGGTTGGCCAAAATGGTCAGAAATGCATAATTAAAATTGGATTTTTATTGCAATTCTTTGAGTAGCAAGCAAATATACATTTAATATGCCTCATACAAGTACGACCCATTAAAAAGGCAATTTGTGCGCTTTTCGAATGAGTTGGGCTAAAAGCTGGGAATATTTTTATTGCATTGATTGGCTGATGACAAATTGATTTTCAGATAATTAAAAAACTTTTTAAATGGTACTCGCAATGGAGAATTTATGTGATTGTCTTTTTGTGAAACTAAAAGTATTTTCTTATGTTCTAAGTTGGCTAAAATTTCTTTGATAAAAGTTACAAGGATATTAATCTATGGTGCTCGAAATTGAGTATTGACAAAACTAAAAGTATTTTCTTATTTTGTAAGTTAGTTAGAATTTCTTTGATAAAGGTTGGAAAGATATTAATCTCCATTGTGAAAATGCAAAATAAGTTACAAAGCTAGTTGACAAGTCGACAAAAACAATAAAATAAATAAATTGTCAGGGACTGGCAAATTTGAAAGTAAATTTATTGAAAGTTGTAAGATTTCGTCACAATGCACTCAGTTATTTTAAAACCTTTATTTTAATTTTTAATTGAAATAAATGCTTTCAATTTTATATAATTTAAAATGTTTATTTTCTAAAGTCTTTTTAAATACACATTAAATAAATAAATACATAATCGAGTAGCTTTTCAAAGAATTTCATCAAATATGTAAAATGTTTGCAGTACGAATAAAAATTGAAAGTATAATTGAAAGTATTCAGTGACATTTAGCAAAGTGTACTCAAAAATAATATACATGGTCATAATCTCTACATGTGATTTGAAACTGTTGTACAGCTTTGCATTTAGCTGTTTCCGGTCAATGCAAAAAAAAAAAATCAGAAAAAAAGAGGATAAAAAGGAATTTTTGCCAAGCGACAAGCACTTAATTTTCCGCAAGTCAAGCAAAAGCTTGGCCGAGTGGGTGGGTGGTTGGGTGGCTGGCACAGACGACTTACATCGCAGCCAACCATAAAGTCGCTACGCTAAAACACGCGTCTCGCTCATTGTGACAACCAAAGCGACACACACACACACACACACAAATACACATTACATGTATGTAGATACACGCAAGGTATCAAAGCAATTTCAAGGCATACTTCGGAGCGCCGAGGCGACAGCAACAAGACGGAGACACTGAGTCCTAAAACCCAAAACCAGAACTGGCTACAAACAGCCAGCTAGCAAAGCACACGGCAACGGCGCAACAACCGTAAATGTCAGAAGCAGCAAAGACACACATATGCACACACACAGACACACACACAGACACACACACAGACAGACACACACACACACAGACATCCACACATGCATAACATACAAGCATATGTGATGTATGGGGGGCTTAATAAAAAATATACACAAAAATAAAAGAAAGAAGCAAAAAAAAAAAGAGCGAGTCCCGCGAGTCTTTGGAGCAAATTTCAGTTCGTCACGCAACTTTAATGGCAAAATGCTTATTTGTTTTTGCATTGTGTGTGTGCATAAAGGAAAGCGTGTGTGTGTGTTCATATTCAAGGTGTGTGAGTTGGGTGCCCCTTTTGGATCGTTCATCAGCTTCAGCGGTGTTAAAGTAAAAAGGTTATCAGCTTGAAATGTTTGTTAAAATACGACGCATGGGTATTGATTTATTAACGCGCTCGATGTGGATAAGCGCAGAGCAACGAGTGACAAATGAAGAGAGACGTGTGGAGATTAGGGTAAAGGGAGTAGCTTATAGGGAATAGGCCGTAATAAGTAGGAATAAGGACTTGTAGCAGTTGAGAAAAGAAAGTAGCGCATATCACAAGCAGAGTGTACCAAATTAAGCGTAAAGAGTAGCGAGTGGGAATTTATGCATAAGGGAGAGTAGGAACGGGAAGGTTTTGCGAGTAGTAAGTAAGAATTAGGAAATATGGAATAGCAAGTAAGGAGTAATAAGTAAGAATAGCGAGTAAGAATGAGAAAATGACGAATAGCAAATTGCCAGTAAGATAATGCGTATAACGTGTAGCGTATAAAGTATAACATGTAGCGTATAACGAGTAAGGATAACTAAGTAAGGTCCAGCGAACAACGAGTAGTAAATGGATGGGTTTAACACATAATACGTAAAGGGGTATGATTATTGCAATTTCAACGGTATTAATATTTTAGTCACATCCGCTGACTCATTCCAAGCACAATAGCGAGTGAAATATTCGTAGAGACCCAAGTAAAAGGGGTGCACAATTGACATTTGGAAAGAGGCTTTAAAGCTGTTGCTGTCAAATGGAATTTCACAGCAGGCAATAAAAATTGATGCCACAATTTTGGAGGGGTGATGCGGAGTCCAACGACGTTTACATATATAAATATAAATACATATATATATATATATATATACCACATTTCATTGTTAATTCAACGCAATTTGTTCGTTTTTGGTTTTAGATTGCGTGCCACGATGACAACGACAACGACAACGTCGACTGCGAGAGACGATGAGTTGTCAGTTAACCTTTGACGTAAACTCTCTGGATATCTGTCTTTTTTCGCCCACAACTTTGGCTTTGACTGCGGCTTTTGTCTTTGCCGCTGATCCAATTGTATTTTAATCTATTGAATTTGCTCTTGCATGCATATGATTTAAAATCGTTTTGAAATATTTCAAGGCATTGGCTTACAGATTTTCTGGCAAGTCCATGTTGTGTGGCAAGTAATTTTGTGATGACTAATGTTAAATTTATGATGAGCTGGAGTTGAATTTATTTTAGTTTACAACCATAAAACTTAATATAGCATAAGCTATCTAATCTATAAACGTAACCAAACGACTATGAAAATTGTGCTTAAAAAAGTACTCTCAGCTACTTTAATAGACAGCATTTAAGACACACAAACAATACGTATTTTTTATTGTGGTGCAATAATTTCCGAGCATAAATGTGCTTAAGTGTAACTATGTGTGACAGTTTTTGAGAGCAGAGCTGAGACTGGGACGAGACGGAGCCTGGGTCCACAGTTAAATCGCATACTTAATGTGCCTGACCTTAGCACAAAGTTGGACGCAAAGTTAATGCTTTTAAAACTAATCCTTGAAACAAAAGCCAGACCATGACCATGAAGGCAGCAGCTGTGCTGGACTTCAACTTGGCTAAAGTAAACCCATTCGACCCATTTGCCTATTCAAAGACAAGCTATAAATAAATGGACGCGTTAAATATGCAAAAGTGCCCACGCACAATTTTACACAGGATGATGATGACCATGAGAATGGTGATGATGATGACGATGGAATGACAAACTGCCTGGGCGAAATGATTTGGCTCTCATTAGCGTTAAATTAGAGAGCAATTTCAAGGCAAACAGCTGCTTTTAAGACAAGCAACCACCCACCAGCAACAGAAATGCTACTGTGCGTGTATATCTAGGAAGCTCTACACAAAAAAAAAACAATATTTACATTATGTTTTCGCATAAGTGTAATAAAACACTCATTAATTTAATATAGTCATTTCGCAATCCGACAAAACAATTAATTCAAGATTGGTGTACAGTTTAAGAATGTATTATGTTTGTTTGCATTTGTTTTTTTGCCAGTGTAACTAAATACAAGTATCTACGATGATTATGTGCTGTAAGAAAACGTTTATCTACATGACGCACTTGCGTTCGTCCCCCCCAAAATGTTGTAGTTGTCTCGCTGTCGTTGTTATTGTTGCCTACGTTTAATTTTAAAACCCACTTTTTGGTAAATTTGTTGCGCGTGGCTGTTAAACGGCGCGTGCTGAGGGCAAACGAGCCAACAAGCGATGGGAGGAGATAGGAGAAGGCAGGAGTGGAAAGTATGTGAAATAACAAGAAATAAAATAGCAGCTCAGCTTGCGCATGATCCGTGTTAACAGGTTTTTTTTTATTCTCTTTTTTTTTTTTTTATTTGGTTTTGGCAATTAACAATAAGGGTTCAGATAATAGCGTGGCAAAGCTTGAGTTGGGGATATTCATTCAGATTGGCGTTCGTTGCGTTTTTTTCTTTCTTTAGAGATTGCATGACGCACAGTCGATAACTGAAACCGCAAGCACAGCCACGAACTGGCAAACAAATACGCCCATTTCTTGCTTTGTTGGAGATAATTAAAATTTGTGTTCTGCCATTAACAAGACTAAAAAACCAAAGCAGTAACAATATCGACAAAGTCATAAATATCAACAAAGTACGACAAGGACAGAGTGAGAGAAAAGATAGGATAGAGAGTAGACAGCAAGAGGAAGACGGCAGAATACAGTTACAGTTCCAGGCACTCAACCATTTAGTGTAGCATACATTTGAGCGCCGATTAACCGCTGCCAGCCACAAATAACACAAAGCTACAAATGCATTTACACATGGTGCACACACACGCACACACACACACGCACACACACACACGCACACACACACACGCACACACACACACACATCGACACACACATGTATGCATGTCACTGGTTTAGTTTGTGGATTTCTGGTGTGCATTCAGGCACTGCATTAGCTAATTACATCAAATTAGAATTGAAACTGGAATTGATTGGAATTTGCAATTTGCGACGGTAAATGCAGTACCAACTATAAACAGTTCAATTCAGTGTCCTTTGAAGGATTGTGCATGGGAATCGTAAAGATTTTGTAATTAGAAATTAAATGATTTGAATTGTGCACATTTAGAAAAACAAACTTGCAGATTCAATCATGTTTACAATATGACTCTAGCTTTATTTATTTAAAGGATATCTTTTAATATAGTCACGAGGAGCGTCTAATATAGACTTGGCAAGTTACAACAAGTCTAAGACCGGTTAATGGTTTGACTAGAAAAAAGAAACGCCAAGTTTTGACGCATGCAAAAGCCTTGGAGTGAAACAGACACACACTTGTAGTCGCATATGTAAATTATGCATGAAAATGTATTTTCTCCATTTGGTAGAAAGTCATTTGTAATCAGCTTAAAAACTGGGTCGCGGCATTGCTGAAAATTCGCACCACCCCATGGATAATTATGCAAAAAGCCAGTTAGCCAATTGCCTTCGTCTTGGGGGCCATTCGAATGCAAAATGGCCGCCGTGCGCGATACAATAGACACACAGGCATAAACCGTTAGCCAGCGCCCCTTCCACTTCCGTTTTGCATGTGGGTTAATGTGAAAAATGTGCTAAACAAGCCGTAAAATGTGAAAATAAACCTAAATTGCAGTTATTTTTGCACCCCATTCGCTTAATTTTTTTGTTGCTGCTGTTGTTGTTGCTGCTATTGTTGTTCTTGTTGCTGACACTTTGGCATTTTAAGTAACACTTATGCAAATGACTAGAACGACAACTGCAACTGCATTGGAAATCACTTAACATGCTGCTCCACCCAATCTCCACATACTCCCTTTTTTGAACAAGGCAGCCAACCCTTAATGTCATGTACATGATGACACAAATGCCACTGCCTCTAATTGTGTGTGTTGCGGAGCGAGAGGAAGTGCTGACGTCAAGTGTGTGCTTCCTGCGGCTGTCATTGGTCAAGTTTTGGTAGCAATTGCATTTGAATTTGCACTTCATATTTGCTGCTTTCGGGCAGCTCAGCTGAATAAATAATATATGTCTACCTATGCATACAGGTATATGTGGACTAAGCAAACAAAAACAAGTTCGAATGCTCAAGTCGACAGACCTCTACTACGGAATGCCATGAGCTCAGTAGTCAGACTTTCCGAACTTAGTAATCGTATACAAATTTGGAATATCCTTCTTATGATTTGAAGTAGTCTCACAAAAAAATAAATAAATAAAGAAATATATCTAATTTCCAGTGTGTTTCCTTTATATGCCTACATACGTTTTTTTTAATTATATAATTATTAAACTTAATCTTAAGCTTTATATTTTATATATTTTAACAATTTTTTATTTCGTATATTAGAAAATTATTCTTAAAAAATAGTAAATGGTTTTAATTTTCAGAGGGATTTCCGTTTAAGGTAAAATGTTCTAAATTTCAGATGTTAGAGCAAGTAGAGCTGCTGACGTCATGTGTACTGTTTAATTGTTGCCGCACAATATGCAATCAATTCACCCACTTTCAAAAGTGTGCCAAGTCGTTAAGATATTGTATTGCTGTGCCGGTCAAATGGAATATTCTGCTGTCACTCTTTGGCAACAACAATGACAACAGCCCAAGTTGGAAACGCTCGAGTGACATTTGCCCGAGCGATAAATAAAAGCAAAGGCCATTTTACATGCCACACACTTGACATATGTACAAAACATTTGTATGCATATTTAAATATTCAAATGTACTGTGTATGATGTGTTCAACATATACACACATATGTGTATATGTATTCATAAGTAGCTTAATGCTAGGCAAATGTGTTTTCTTTTTTGTTTTGGCCACTTAATGTCTGAAAGACCAAACAGCCAGAATAGCTCTGGCAATTGCCAAATAAATTGCTAACAATTTGTTTGCTTAGCGCCGCAAATTAATTGCATTATTTAAAAGAGATTTTTCAAACGCTTTGCCTAATTAATAGCTGGTAAATACATTAGTATTATCTTGTTGTTGTTAATTTCACATAAGTTGCCATTTATTATGACATTAATTCGAATTATATTTTATTCAAAAATCAACTCTTTGAAACGAATGTTCGCTAAACTGCCAAACAACAATAAATACTGGCAAATAATTAAATCAATTTGTATAATTTTAAATTGTTTAAAGTGCTCTTAAGCTCTTAATTGTTTTTGAAAGTAAATTAATGATGTATTTTATTTGACTAGCGATAAAATGAGGTATATTTATTTAAAAACAGTTCCTATGCAAATTATGAATATTTATTATATACTAATGCTCTCTATTCGCAAAAAAATTGTTTGCCGTCTTTTATTATATTATATTATATTATTTAAATTTTTTGAATTTAAATTGTTTCGAATTTGTTTTTAGACCTCATTAAATAAATAAATAATTAATACAATTTAAGGGTTTTCTAAATTTTATTGTCACGGGTTTCCCTTTTCATACTTTATTATACCTTGAACAGACTAAATGCAGAGCCTTTTAATTTATATAAAATATACCATGACATATTATTAACCAATTGCAAATTTAATTAAGATTATTTATATATTTGTATAGGTTATGTTATATTTATGAATAGTATTTAGTTATTCTGGTCAGCTTTTGTGTGAGAGGCCAACATATCTATTATAATCATGTTGCGCTTTTTGTAGTGCAGCTCAAAGTGCATCTGCTGACTTTGCTGGGCGTGGGTGTTTTTGTGTGTAAATGCCATGTGCACACGCATGAGTCCACATACAGACGCACACGCACACACACACACACACACCCACACATATGCACATCCTTTTACACAGACACTCAGCATATTCGCCCATGAATAAACATAAGTTGCCGCATTCGCTCCCATTTCCTATATATATATATATATTTTTTTTTTATATGCAACAGTTTTTTACTTTTTTACGAGCTTGCCAAGGGACAATGTAACCCTTGGTCAAAGGCATATGGGCGTAGCTGTGTGGCACACACAATACGTGTATTATATATTGTTGGTGTTGTTGATTTAAATGCGTAAACTTTCAAGTGCTTTTCCACCTACAAGTTTTTTTTTTTTGTTTTGCTGTTACGCGTTTTCCATTTCCAAAGTGAACTTCTAATACAAATCACATACAAAGTTTCGCAGTTATTATATATCATTGGCATCATAAATATTTAAATTACTTAGCCTACATATATGAAAAGCATATATGTACACGTCAAATGTGTTCAAATGTGAAGGCGAGATTTGTTTAATTTGCTGCTATGATTGCACAACTTTTTTAAACCGCTTAAAATCGTTTTAGCTGCAACTGGCAGTTGAATTTTGTGTAATGACTCTTTAAGTAAAAGTTTTAGTTGACTGTTTTTATGTGCTCTTAAACATGTTTTACTTGAATAGAATATAGTCCAACCCTATGCAACATTACAGGTACAAAAATCACGTGAGCACCCTTAAAAGTTTAGCGCAATGCAAGCAAATGCTTTTGTTTGAGTATACTCTATATTATAATAAATAATAATATATATATATGATAACATGTCTAGTGCTACCTGCATATATATATATATGTGGATATGCAATATCTTGGCAGCGTTTAAGCTATGTATCAGAATTTATGCAAAGGGACCAGCAAATGTTGATCCAACTGCTTTGCTATGCACAACGAAATTTCAGTTTGAGGGCTTCATTTGTAGTGCAACGGCCAAAGAGTGAATAATAGAGGACGAAGACAAACCGACAGATGCTCAGACAGACTGGCAAACAAGCAGACAGCGAGAGTGTATAGGAATGAGTCAAATGTTATCCCTGAGCTCCAGTCAGGGTTCTGTTTTGGGTCGCACAGCTTTTGACAAATTGACCGGACCTTAAGCATCTGAACAGGCAGCAACATTTTTAAGCCGCTCAAGATAGCAACAAAAAGCACACACACACACACAAAATTGATGAGAAAAAAGCGAGAAGACAGAGACAGAGAGAGACAGAGAGAGAGAGAAAGGCAAACTTAAGCAAACAAGGCGCCACTCAAAAGTTGTACAATTTTGAGCAAGCTGCCAACGAAATAGCAGCAGCAACAGTAACAACAACAACAGCATCAAAAACATAAGCAAACAATTTTAAACAAACAATGAAAGTCAATTTTTTAAAAAAGGCTGTCAAAGAAAAGAGAAGCAAAAAAAAAGAAAAACTAATCAACATGTTTTTTTTTTGAGGCCTTTCCACACAAAAGAAAACAGCACGCAGAACTCGCATCCATTTTACATATCAGCTTCGCTTTCACGCTCATCAAATGTACAACAAAGATGACCGAAACTTATGCGAAGTTCATCATAGTTGATGGACGGTTCATGTTTGACAGTCCGTCGAAATCGGGACTTAAATATGTAGCACTCAACATTGTTGTTAGTTGATAAAATAAAACTTAAAATGTTTAAATTATATACTGAGAACAAAAATGCTTGTTTGTTTTGTTTTATATATAGCTATTTGCAATGTTTGAGAAGATTAAAGATTTTATATTTTCATATTTATCTCCACAATCCAAGCAATTAATTGTTAAATAACTAACAAGTTGGAGAGAAGCGCCGTTCTAGCCTGACATCAGATGTTTGAGATGCAATAAAAATTGTATGAGACAAACACTTTGATTATACGAGCAGTCAGGTGACGATGGCTGCTGAACAGGAAGTAACACTCAGAGCCACTGACAACTTGGCCACAATTTGGTTAGACAACTTTTGATGGGTGGCCACAGTTTTAGGCAATGTGTCATAACAAACAGACAGACAGAAAACAGCAGCAGCAGCAGAAGCCGTTTCGAGCATCAATTAAGCCTTGCATTTCCCTAGAAAGTCAATCAAATCACTTGCCTAACATAATTTGGGCAGTCAACGAACTATTCGCACACAACACCCAGGAGACATGCAGGCTTTAAATCAGACAGTTTAAACAATCGTTAAAATTGTTATTGAATTTGAGCTGTCATTTTTAATATGATGTGCATATTTTAAAACACTTAAGTCATTTTTATACGATTTACTGACAGCTCGACGTGAGCATAATAATCAATAATATTACCTATATTATTCATTGCTTGCCTATGATAAGATCAAACTTTCAAGGAAAACTGCTTTCAATTTCATATCAAGATTTGGGTCGCTGATAAAATCAAGTATATGAAGTAGTTTTAAGCGGTAAACGATATTGTTGTTATTACAAAGTGAAAACATAGTTAAAGTTAAGTGCGTTGGCTGTTGACAACAACGCATATAAGTAAGTTAAGTGAGTAGCTCAAAGGCCTACACACAATATACAATATATGACCGACTAGCTATAAGTACAGCAACACCCACCCATTCAAAGTGATTTTTTGCTGACAAATGGAGGCTGAGTTGAGCTGAAGTGAGTTTTGGCTCTATCTTTGGCCAAGACCACTGTGTTGGCCACGGCAGCAACGAAAAGAACAATAGCAGTGCCAATTGACGTCACACAGTTGTTGTAAACTGTAAGCATACCTTTGACTTTTATGTTTGCCTCTTGCGCCAACACCAACACCAACACCAACTAACAATCTAAAATGACCTTGTGGCGAGCGCTAAGAAAAATTGTTAAATCGATTAAAGGCAAAGTTTTTAGCCACGGCAAGAAAGAAAACCACAGCAGCCTGATAATGTCAGACAGTCAATCACTGGCTATATAACACACTGCACATACATTCTTCTATATACATATAGTCTTTGTGGTTCGATGCAAAGTGCAAAGTTTTGCAATCAGTCGAAGTCAAAAGTTTGTGGCCGTTACTATGAAAGTTTTTCTAATTAGCAAGCATTTGCCAGAGTGAGTGATTTGTCGAGGTGTCGTCAAAAGCACCAGCACCAGCACCAGCTGCACGATGATTGACCAAAACTCGTCACAAATGCTCACTCTGTGCCTCTGTCTTCCTCTATGGTGTACTTTGCATATAGCTGTTGATAAGCATTAAATTAACTAAGTAAAAAGTTACGCAAATAATGAAGCGAACGACACAGCAGCTAAATAGGCAGAGGAGCGGCGAGGGGAGAGCAAATTGCGTCAAGTAGTCAAATGTTGATAACTTTTTCAGGCCAGAAGCAACTGGCTCGCTAGCTACGGCTAGCTAGCATGCATAAAAGCCAAACAGCCTAGAAGCACTGTTTGCAAATGAGATTAAAATTGAGTCCGAAAATCACAGAAATTGTGTTTATTGCCTCATTTTTAGCTGCGTTGTGCGTAGGCGTCTCTTCTGCCTCTTCATTTGTGGGATGATTCTTGCTCTCGTTTTTTGCTATGGTGCATCACTTTTTTAAAAATAATAAAAATATGTATGTATATAATATATGAGAATATACATATTTTTTTAAATTTATGCGTTTCATAAAAGAACAAAAGACAAACAAAATACGCATAAAATATACGTGTTATTGTGTACGAGAGGGTTGATTTATAAGTCTGCCAATATCTATACGAGTATATACACGCAGAAAAAGAATGTCACGAGTACATTTTTAAATTGATATAATTACATTTTTACGGCTACTCCGAACCGAAAGACAACAGCTTAAACAGTTGAGAGAGAACATTTCATAGACTGCAGCATACATTTCATTGGAAATTCATTTGATACGCGTAAATGCTAAAAAAAAATGTATGCTAAACACCATTAAAAGGAGCAGCTATTGATTTCAAAGTAATTAAGTAAGAAAGTGGCTAAGTTCCGAGAACTGCGCTACAAATTGCTATCCTATCCATTCCTTTTACCAGATTAAATTACAAATGATCTTTTTTCTTCGTGTTGTGAGAAAATTGCAAGTATGGTTTCATATTAGAAGTTTAGTTGGACGAAGGTGAAGAGCCACAATGCACAAAGTTAAGAAACCTTGAACACGATTGAGCTTACTCGAAAAAATGGGATATTTTAATGGAAAAGGTCTGTGAAAGCTGCATGGAGAGACCCTCGTGCAAGTACTCGTAAATTTAGAAACATTTTGTAAGTGGAACGATGACACAAAGTCTAATTTACTGCTAATAAAAAAAAAAAAAAGCGACGAAATAAATGCTGACAGCGTTACTCACAAGTAGCAGCAACGGCGCAGCAGCAGCATCGGGAGAAATAATAATAATAAAAAAAAAGTGGCAAACACAATTTCAATTCAATTTTGTTCTTTCTTTTGGCCGCCGTCAACGACGAACACGGCTAAACTGTCAAAACGGGTGTCAAAGATGGTAGGTAGGGGCGGGCGGGTGTTGAGGGTGTGCAACATATCGATTGACAAGCTGAGCATATTGACAGTCCATGCATTGTCATATTGGCATGTCGGCCAAGTAGATATCGTAAGTTAATTGGCTTTTAAAAGTCATTTAGTGTTTGCTGTTAGCTGTTGTCGTCTCCCAGCGCGTACAACACGACGTATGCGCAATCTGTTTGGGCTCTTTGCTTGGGCTTTGGCTTGCTTAAATGTGTCAGCAAATTGCTTTGGGGATTGGCCAACTCACGTGCTTGGCTTGCTTGCTTATCAGCCAATATATAAATAACACAAAATAGTGTCTAAGGAAATTTATCTATTTTATACTCTTATCACTAGTTGCTGCGTTCTCTGTGTGTGTGTGAATTGTTATTTAATATTTAAACAATGAGTTTGCCTTGAAATCGACTGAATATATGTATGTATATCCAAATGTATATCTATATATATCTCTATATGTATCTATATGGCTTTGACTGCATAAAATTCAACAAAAACTATACGTAGGCATTATATCTGCATAGTGAATTGGTGATTATTTTTGAAGGACAACAAGAGGACGAAGGCAGAGCAGCAGGTAACCACAATAGAGCTGTTTCCAATCAGACAAATTATTCTCGAATTCGAGACTGTAGCGTTAAAGAAGCACTCTATAAAAGAACAAATACCTCTGGCGTGGACTCTATTAAAATGTAATAGACCTTCGAGCCTCATTTCCTTTTGTGTGACCCAACAAAAGCGGAAAGGTGAAGGGGCCGTGTGCGGTCTTCAGTTGTCTACTCAATGGAGCAGTCAAAGAGGATTATGTGTTAGACATGCTGCCTGAATGGAAGCAGTAAGGTAAATTTCATTAAGAATATGTATTTAATATTGAAAATGTAAAAAGATGTCCTTAAATTTTTCATAATGGGTAATAAGTTTTGGTGTTTTCAGAAAATCGAGAAAATTGATCGAATACGAATATATTTGTTAGTGGAAAGCAGATTATCATCAGTTAGAAAGCAATAAATTGTTTTTTTTTTCTCGTGATTTGCCTTGCTACAAATAGCTAATTAAAATTAAAGGGAGTTAGCTATTTTTTTTTTCAGTTTTAATACTTGCAAGGGCAATACATTTTTATACGTTCTTTTTTTTTGGCTTTTATCTATTAGCCCAGTCACAAAGCGGCTAATTGTTAAGTGCTTGCAACGAATTTGCGCCAACATAAAGGGAAAATGCCACAGAAATATGTTGGAAATATTGATGAGCTTTGGAAATTGTGTGTCTGCTGCTGGCTTTCGGTTGTGTGTAGGGGGTAGGGGAAGCGTGGGGGTGTGGCAGGGAGTCCCGAAATGTTGACGTCCGCAGAAGGTCGTTGCTTTTATTGGCCAACTTGATGTTTGTTTTTGGCTTTTTTGTTTTCGGTATCGGGGCAATTAAACAGATTTTCATTTTCTTGCGAAATGTTTTTTGAACATCTTTTCAAATATATATGTATATATATATATATTTTGTTGTTGTGAATGTTTTTTATGATTATTGCTTGAGAAAAAGAAAATATAATCAATAAAAGTTTGAATGTAGCAGTATTTTTTTCTTGATGATTGTGGTTTATTTATTTATTTATTTGGCCAACTGCTACGCAATAAAAAAGCAACAATATGGTGACAAACACTTGAATAACAAATTGCAAACTAAGCACATTATTTGTGAATCATTTTGAATCATTTCATGGTTCGTGTGAATATTTACAAATAATTAATCATGGTTAGAAATTTGAGTTTGACGTCACGCGTCTTAAAGCCATTTAATTTGTCTGACTTGGAAGCCAGTCAAATTAGGCAAAGAAAGCGTTTTGTTTCTCGTTCAGTTTTCCAGACTAATTAATAACACTTAGTTTAGTTAAGTTGCGTTAAGTTCGTTAAATTCATTGAACAAACTTTGCCATTGGCTTGCGCAAAATTCTATTAAGCTCCACTACGCATTAGCTTTTTGGCCAGGTAACAACAAACACAGACACACACACAGTCAGGTCAAAAAGTATTGCGCATACGCCATGTACTTAGCTCTAATTTAGCAGCGATTTTGCTTATGGCCAAAATTGTGTTCGTCTTTGAGCTTTTGTTTATTTAGCGCAATGCTAAAATTTTCTTTTCTGTTCGGGCGTTGCTTCTATTTTTGGCCCCGTAGCTATGGTAAACTTTATGCCGAAATGAATTTGCATATGCGCCGGGGAGTTCAACCAAAAGTTGATGTTGATGTTGATTCTATTAGGGAAGCGTTGCAGATAAATCATCAGAACGAAAGTGAACCAAAAAAAAAACAAAAAAAAAAGCAAGACAAAACAAAACATTTTCATCGGCACTCGGACAATATTTCCACCTGCCTGAAAAGCGATTTAAAATTTTATTATTTTCTTTGTTAGATACGCATGAGCCGACCAAACGAAATAATACATAAATTGAGACGAGAGCAATTCGTAAGACAGAGCAAAAAATACTACAAGGAAAAGGAAAAAAGAGCGCGAGTGAATTGAACGCTGAAAGAAATGAAAAAGTAATAAAGGCAATAATAACAAAAGCAACCTACAGAAAAAAAGGTATTGTTCCTGTCTCCATGATGGGATTTTCACGTGCAACATGAAAAAATGTAGAAGATGAACAAGAGGAAGGCCAACAACAAAACCCTTGTCAATGGCAAAGCCAGCAATACACCAACACACACACACACGCACACACACAGGCACTCGCACACATAGAGCAACAGAAGCTCCTTTTGCCTGTCAATAAAAATGCCTTTGAGCCACTACAATATAAAAATTGTTCATGACTTATTACGAGAACCTCCGATTCAAATTCACTCCCCACTTAATAAAAGCTAAACAGTAGAAAATTTTGGTGTCAAATATATACTCTCTCTCTCTCTCTCTCTCTCTCTCTGCATGATCCTCAGCTGCTTCATTATGCAAACGAAAAAGGAGAGCGAAAAAAATTGGCATAAAAATGCTCTTTATAAGCTTAACGCATGCTGTACGCTCCTAATTACCGGTCGCCAGCCGCAAAAGGGAAGCTGCGTACCGGGCTACGGGCACCGGGATACCGTTAAGCTTCAATAATGTATTACGTTCATCTGCAAAGTCCTCTAACGCAATCAATAAAGCATCAGCACCCGTCGCAGCCCGACGGCAAAATGAAACAAAACAACAAAGTAAAAAAAGAAGCGCGAAATGAAACGTGCGAACATGCAAGGAATCTGGCTTACATGATGCCCAGAACTAAGGAAAAGAGCGACAGACAAAAAGAGAGACAGAGAAGTGAGAGAAAGAGAGAGAGAGAGAGAGAGAGAGAGAGAGAGAGAGAGAGAGAGACAGATAGGAAGATGAAGCTGGTAGCCGCAGGCCATTGAATTGTATATATAAGCTACGCAGTATTTGCTCTGCCCCATTTCCACCTCCCATTTGCACACTCCCCCTCTCTCCATGTCGAGTACGTTTCCATTCCCACCAATCCCATTCCCATTCCTGGGGAGGGGAGCAAGTACGTCACCAGCTGGTCACGCTTGGAATTGTGTGCGCGTGATTAACGTGACACGCTGACCCCTCCTCGCTAATGTTGATAGATGATGCGAGTTTGACGGATGTGTGCATGTGTGTGCATGTGTGTACATGTGTGTGGGTGTGTGTGTATGTGTGGATGAATTAAAAATCCCTTATGTATCAAGTGTGCTGGCATTATTCACTTAAGGTAAACAACAAATGCGCTTTATTTGCTTATCAAGTAAAGCGGGGCACCCTTGGTAGATACTATTGATAAGCCTACGTATGAAATATTTAATCGCAGAACAGCAGAAAGAAAGAAAACAAAACGTAAAAGTAACAAAAACAGCCACAACAACAATAAAAAGCATTCCACTCACCTGACTTTGACGCTGCGCTTCTGCTGCTGCTGCTAAACCACAAAACGAAACGATAATTGTCTCTCTCTCTCTCTCTCCCTCTCGGGCTCGCTCGCTCGCACACACAAACACAGAGTGTCTCTCAGTTGCTGGTCGCCACACACTCTGGCTTTTTACTTCTTACGATTGTTGCTTTTGTTGTTGTTGCTGCTGCTATGGGCTAAAACCAAATTTAATTTGTTACTCTTATTTGGGTTTATCGGAGGGCGCACAGGCGAAGGCGAAGGCGAACGCGAAGGCGACGGCGAAGTTGCTGTCGAAGTTGAAGGCTCGTACGGCGAAATCAAAGCTTTAAATTCTGCTACTGAACTGTTGCTGCGCTGCTTCTACTGCTGCTGCCGTTTATATTTTTTTTGTGTGTGTGGCTTTGATGTTTCAAACAAATATTTTATTAGATTTGATTGAAAATGAGAGTCTGATACGGATACACACACCCACACACACTCTCTCTTGCACATACAAATTTTCAAAACGAGTACAACTAATTTACCGTTATTTCATTTCGATTTCAGTCAATAATTGCAATTAGTCCAATAAGATTGCGGTTTATTTATGATGATACAAAATGTGAAGTTGTTAAACTGGTAACAAAAAAAACCAAAGCAACAATAACAAAAGGTTGTTGTATAATTTGTATTTTGGCAATGTAATTGTTTAATTAATCGTGTGTGTGTATGTGTGTGTTAAATAAACATTGAATACTCTCAGCAATTTGTTAAGTCTGTATTTTCTGCACACACACACACACACACATAGATTCATAAGGTATTTATGTGTGTACACATGTAGGTAGATATGTGTACGCGTGTGCGTGTGTGTAAGTGTGTGTGTGTCCACGTATCGCTCATTTACTTGTATTGTTTATTTGCACTTGTGCTTTGTGCTTTTTTGTTGGGCCTGTCTACGAGTAAAGCAATTGCTCTCTGCTTTCTTTCCCTCACCTCTCTTTTCACTTCTCTGCTTGCACAACTCCCACATAACCACATGAGTTCACCTGCTGTTCTGATTGAAATTTGCTTTATTTAAAGGCATCGATGACCGTGACCCGATTGGGGCAATTGTATTTCGATACCTTGCACTCCAACCGATACTCCAATTCGATTAGCCGCAATTGCCAATCAGTGCAAGTAAATTCCATGTGTTTACAATCCTTTTTTATTTCAATTGATTTGCACAACTAATTAATGAACGATTGCATTAATTAAGTAATAGTGCCACACACCCATCCACGCACCCACACTCACCCACACACACAGACACACAACTGTCTACCTATCGCAATCGCAATGTGATAAACTGATTAGCGGCATATTAAGTACAGCAGTCTCTCGGTAAGTATCACTTTAAGTACAGTAGTCACTCGTTAAGTATCATTATAAGTACAGTGGTCACTATGTACACTCTGTAGTTTTAAGTACAGTGGTCTCTCTGCTAGTATTATTTAAAGTACAGTGGTCTCTCTGTTATTTTATTTTTAGTATTAATTTAAGTACAGTGTACTCTCTGTAAGTAACACTCTAAGCAATTACATTTCTCAAACATCTTGAAATTTTATATACTTTTATTTATTTAATTTTTATCTAATATCTACTTGAAATTGTAAACGAGGTGACCACTGTGTTGTTAAATAAACTTTTCCAACCGGCACTTAAGCTCAACACCCACAACTAATCCTCCCGCTTCTCTCCCACACTCTCACCTACATCATCATTTTTGACCATTGCTTTTGCTCGTCTAAGGCGAGTCTAAGCGCTTTGCGTTTATTGATTGTCCCCCTCCCAAACAATCCCCCTCAGTCCGTAGAGCGAGCAAACGAATGTTTTGCCCCAACAGGCGTCCCCAAAAACCTTGCCAACGAAAGCAACAACAGCAGCAGCAAGGCTGGCAAAAGTGATAGGTAAATTTTTGTATGTATATTTTTTTTTTTTTGTGGGAGCCTGCCGACTGTCGACTGCTGACTGCCGACTGCTGACTGTCGACTGCTGCCCACCACCTGCCTGAAAGCCCACCCGCCCCCGTTCGTCTCCTCGCCCACACTCCTCGTGCATATCGCGCCCTCGTTTTTTATTACGCGCACATTTTCTACATACACTTCTTGATTTTAGCTTCTTGCTTCACAATCGAGACGACAAAATTTGTAAGGTGAATTTTCGTTTTGCGATTTTTTATTTATTTTTATTCTTTTTTTTTTTTTGGTAAAATAGTTAGCACTGTTTTATGAATTTTGGTGTTGTAATTAGTTTTCAAGTTTTGAACGCACGCATTGCCCGATATCCGAGAGAATATATCTACCACTGGCGACGACGGCACACGTTACTATAATACTGAAACTCGGATTCTGATTGGGCTGACTCGATACATTTTGTCAGCCGGTATCGGCGGTATCGGTTCGCCGATACCGGCTGACAAAATGTATCAAATCAATATCAAGCGAGTTTCAGTATTATAGTAACGTGTGCCGTCGTCGCCAGTGGTAGATATATTCTCTCGGATATCGGGCAATGCGTGCGTTCAAAACTTGAAAACTAATTACAACACCAAAATTCATAAAACAGTGCTAACTATTTTACCAAAAAAAAAAAAAGAATAAAAATAAATAAAAAATCGCAAAACGAAAATCACCCTACAAAACGTCGAATATGAGAAGCTAAAATCAAGAAGTGTATGTAGAAAATGTACGTAATAAAAAACGGGGGCGCGATATGCACGAGGAGTGTGGGCGGGGAGACGGGTGGGGGCGGGTGGGCTTTCAGGCAGGTGGTGGGCAGCAGTCGACAGTCAGCAGTCGGCGCGTCAGCAGTCGACAGTCGGCGAGAGCTCCCGCAAAAAAAAAAAAATATACATACAAAAACCTACGTATCGCTTTGGCCAGCCTTGCTGCTGCTGTTGTCGCTGTCGGCGGCAAGGTTTTTGGGGACGCCTGTTGGGGCAAAACATTCGTTTCGCTCGCTCTACGGACTGAGGGGGATTGTTTGGAGGACAATCGATAACAAGCGCTCAGACTTCGCCTTAGGCGAGTCAAAGCATCGGGTAGGCAGTGATGCAGGTGAGAGTGGGGGAGAGAAGCGGGAGGACTAGTTGTGGGTGTTGAGCTTAAGTGCCGGTTGGAAAAGTTTATTTAACAACGCAGTGGTCACCTCGTTTACAATTTCAAGTAGATATTAGATAAAAATTAAATAAATAAAAAGTATATAAAATTTCAAGATGTTTGAGAAATGTAATTGCTTAAAGTGTTACTTACAGAGAGTACACTGTACTTAAATTAATACTAAAAATAAAATAACAGAGAGACCACTGTACTTTAAATAATACTAGCAGAGAGACCACTGTACTTAAAACTACAGAGTGTACATAGTGACCACTGTACTTATAATGATACTTAACGAGTGACTACTGTACTTAAAAAGTGATACTTACCGAGAGACTGCTGTACTTAATATGCCGCTAATCAGTTTATCACATTGCGATTGCGATAGGTTAGACAGTTGTGTGTCTGTGTGTGGGTGAGTGCGGGTGCGTGGATGGGTGTGTGGCACTATTACTTAATTAATGCAATCGTTCATTAATTAGTTGTGCAAATCAATTGAAATAAAAAAGGATTGTAAACACATGGAATTTACTTGCACTGATTGGCAATTGCGGCTAATCGAATTGGAGTATCGGTTGGAGTGCAAGGTATCGAAATACAATTGCCCCAATCGGGTCACGGTCATCGATGCCTTTAAATAAAGCAAATTTCAATCCGAACGGCAGGTGAGCTCATGTGGTTATGTGGGGTGTGCAGAAGCGAAAAGAGAGTGGAGGTGTGAGAAAGAAAGCGGAGAGCAATTGCTTTACTCGTAGACAGGCCCAACAAAAAAGCACAAAGCACAAGTGCAAATAAACAATACAAGTAAATGAGCGATACGTGGACACACACACACTTACACACACGCACACGCGTACACATATCTACCTACATGTGTACACACATAAATACCTTATGAATCTATGTGTGTGTGTGTGTGTGTGCAGAAAATACAGACTTAACAAATTGCTGAGAAGTTATTCAATGTTTATTTAACACACACATACACACACACGATTAATTAAACAATTGCATTGCCAAAATACAAATTATACAACAACCTTTTGTTGTTGTTGCTTTGGTTTTTTTTGTTACCAGTTTAACAACTTCAATATTTGTATCATACTATAAATAAAACCGCAATCTTATTGGACTAATTGCAATTATTGACTGAAATCGAAATGAAATAACGGTAAGTTCGGTTGTACTCGTTTTGAAAATTTGTATGTGCAAGAGAGAGAGTGTGTGTGGGTGTGTGTATCCGTACATCAGACTCTCATTCCCACCCAAATCTGATAAAACATTTGTTTGAAACATCAAAGCCATGCACACAAAAAACATAAACGGCAGCAGCAGTAGAAGCAGCGCAGCAACAGTTCAGTAGCAGAATTTAAAGCTTTGATTTCGCCGTACGAGCCTTCAACTTCGGCAGCAACCTCGCACGCTCGCCTTCGCGTTCGCCTTCGCCTTCGCCTGTGCGCCCTCCGATAACGCCGACAAGAGTAAACAAATTAAATTTGGTTTTAGCCCATAGCGGCAGCAACAACAACAAAAGCAACAATCGTAAGAAGTAAAAAGCCAGAGTGTGTGGCGGCCAGCAACTGAGAGACACTCTGTGTTTGTGTCGTGCAGAGCGAGCGAGCCCGAGAGGGAGAGAGAGAGAGAGAGACAATTATCGTTTCGTTTTGTGGTTTAGCAGCAGCAGCAGAAGCGCAGCGTCAAAGTCAGGTGAGTGGAATGCTTTTTATTGTTGTTGTGGCTGTTTTTGTTACTTTTACGTTTTGTTTTCTTTCTTTCTGCTGTTCTGCGATTAAATATTTCATACGTAGGCTTATCAATAGTATCTACCAAGGGTGCCCCGCTTTACTTGATAAGCAAATAAAGCGCATTTGTTGTTTACCTTAAGTGAATAATGCCAGCACACTGATACATATGAGGATTTTAATTCATCCACACATACACACACACCCACACGCGCAACGCACACATGCACACACATGCACACATCCGTCAAACTCGTGAACACTCATCTATCATCAACATTAGCGAGGAGGGGGTCAGCGTGTCACGTTAATCACGCGCACACAATTCCAAGCAGTGCACCAGCCGGTGACGTACTTGCTCCCCTCCCCGGGAATGGGAATGGGATTGGTGGGAGATGGAAACGTACTCGACATGGGAGAGAGGGGGAGTGTGCAAATGGGAGGAGTGGAAATGGGGCAGAGCAAATACTTGCGTAGCTTACTATATACAATCCAACGGCCTGCGGCTACCAGCTTCATCTTCCTATCTGTCTCTCTCTCTCTCTCTCTCTCTCTCTCTCTCTCTCTCTCTCTCTCTCTTTCTCTCTCACTTCTCTGTCTCTCTTTTTGTCTGTCGCTCTTTTCCTTAGTTCTGGGCATCATGTAAGCCAGATTCCTTGCATGTTCGCACGTTTCATTTCGCGCTTCTTTTTTTACTTTGTTGTTTTGTTTCATTTTGCCGTCGGGCTGCGACGGGTGCTGATGCTTTATTGATTGCGTTAGAGGACTTTGCAGATGAACGTAATACATTATTGAAGCTTAACGGTATCCCGGTGCCCGTAGCCCGGTACGCAGCTTCCCTTTTGCGGCTGGCGACCGGTAATTAGGAGCGTACAGCATGCGTTAAGCTTATAAAGAGCATTTTTATGCCAATTTTTTTCGCTCTCCTTTTTCGTTTGCATAATGAAGCAGCTGAGGATCATGCAGAGAGAGAGAGAGAGAGAGAGAGAGAGTATATATTTGACACCAAAATTTTCTACTGTTTAGCTTTTATTAAGTGGGGAGTGAATTTGAATCGGAGGTTCTCGTAATAAGTCATGAACAATTTTTATCTTGTAGTGGCTCAAAGGCATTTTTATTGACAGGCAAAAGGAGCTTCTGTTGCTCTATGTGTGCGAGTGCCTGTGTGTGTGTGTGTGCGTGTGTGTGTGTGTTGGTGTATTGCTGGCTTTGCCATTGACAAGGGTTTTGTTGTTGGCCTTCCTCTTGTTCATCTTCTACATTTTTTCATGTTGCACGTGAAAATCCCATCATGGAGACAGGAACAATACCTTTTTTTCTGTAGGTTGCTTTTGTTATTATTGCCTTTATTACTTTTTCATTTCTTTCAGCGTTCAATTCACTCGCGCTCTTTTTTCCTTTTCCTTGTAGTATTTTTTGCTCTGTCTTACGAATTGCTCTCGTCTCAATTTATGTATTATTTCGTTTGGTCGGCTCATGCGTATCTAACAAAGAAAATAATAAAATTTTAAATCGCTTTTCAGGCAGGTGGAAATACTGACCGAGTGCGTGAAAATGTTTTGTTTGTCTTGTCTTTTTTTTTGTGTTTTTTTTTTTGGTTCACTTTCGTTCTGGATGATTTATCTGCAACGCTTCCTAATAGAATCAACATCAACATCAACTTTTGGTTGAACTCCCCGGCGCATATGCAAATTCATTTCGGCATAAAGTTTACCATAGCTACGGGGCCAAAAATAGAAGCAACGCCCGAACAGAAAAGAAAATTTTAGCATTGCGCTAAATAAACAAAAGCTCAAAGACGAACACAATTTTGGCCATAAGCAAAATCGCTGCTAAATTAGAGCTAAGCACATGGCGTATATGCGCAATACTTTTTGACCTGACTGTGTGTGTGTCTGTGTTTGCTGTTACCTGGCCAATTTCGCTGCATGCGTAGTGGAGCTTACTGTAGAATTTTGCGCAAGCCAACGGCAAAGTTTGTTCAATGAATTTAACGAACTTGGCAGCAACTAAACTAAGCGTTTAACAATTCAGGTCTGGCAGCTGAACGAGAAACAAAACGGCTTTCTTTGCCTAATTTGACTGGCTTCCAAGTCAGACAAATTAAATGGCTTTAAGACGCGTGACGTCAAACTCAAATTTCTAACCATGATTAATTATTTGTAAATATTCACACGAACCGTGAAATGATTCAAAATGATTCACAAATAATGTGCTTAGTTTGCAATTTGTTATTCAAGTGTTTGTCACCATATTGTTGCTTTTTTATTGCGTAGCAGTTGGCCAAATAAATAAATAAATAAACCACAATCATCAAGAAAAAAATACTGCTACATTCAAACTTTTATTGATTATATTTTCTTTTTCTCAAGCAATAATCATAAAAAACATTCACAACAACAAAATATATATATATATACATATATATTTGAAAAGATGTTCAAAAAACATTTCGCAAGAAAATGAAAATCTGTTTAATTGCCCCGATACCGAAAACAAAAAAGCCAAAAACAAACATCAAGTTGGCCAATAGCAACGACCTTCTGCGGACGTCAACAGTTCGGGACTCCCCGCCACACCCCCCACGCTTCCCTACCCCCTACACACAACCGAAAGCCAGCAGCAGACACACAATTTCCAAAGCTCATCAATATTTCCAACATATTTCTGTGGCATTTTCCCTTTATGTTGGCGCAAATTCGTTGCAAGCACTTAACAATTAGCCGCTTTGTGACTGAGCTAATAGATAAAAGCCAAAAAAAAAGAACGTATAAAAATGTATTGCCCTTGCAAGTATTAAAACTGAAAAAAAAATAGCTAACTCCCTTTAATTTTAATTAGCTATTTGTAGCAAGGCAAATCACGAGAAAAAAAAAACAATTTATTGCTTTCTAACTGATGATAATCTGCTTTCCACTAACAAATATATTCGTATTCGATCAATTTTCTCGATTTTCTGAAAACACCAAAACTTATTACCCATTATGAAAAATTTAAGGACATCTTTTTACATTTTCAATATTAAATACATATTCTTAATGAACTAATTTTACTGCTTCCAGTCAGGCAGCATGAATAACACATAATCCTCTTTGACTGATACATTAAGTAGACAACTGAAGACCGCACACGGCCCCTTCACCTTTCCGCTTTTGTTGGGTCACACAGGAAGTGAATGTCGAAGGTCTCATTACATTTTAACAGAGTCCACGCCAGAGGTATTTTGTTCTTTTATAGAGTGCTTCTTTAACGCTACAGTCTCGAATTCGAGAATAATTTGTCTGATTGGAAACAGCTCTATTGTGGTTACCTGCTGCTCTGCCTTCGTCCTCTTGTTGTCCTTCAAAAATAATCACCAATTCACTATGCAGATATAATGCCTACGTATAGTTTTTGTTGAATTTTATGCAGTCAAAGCCATATAGATACATATAGAGATATATATAGATATACATTTGGATATACATACATATATTCAGTCGATTTCCAGGCAAACTCATTGTTTAAATATTAAACAACATTCACACACACGAGAATGCAGCAACTAGTGATAAGAGTATAAAATAGATAAATTTCCTTAGACACTATTTTGTGTTATTTATATATTGGCTGATAAGCAAGCAAGCCAAGCACGTGAGTTGGCCAATCCCCAAAGCAATTTGCTGACACATTTAAGCAAGCCAAAGCCCAAGCAAAGAGCCCAAACAGATTGCGCATACGTCGTGTTGTACGCGCTGGGAGACGACAACAGCTAACAGCAAACACTAAATGACTTTTAAAAGCCAATTAACTTACGATATCTACTTGGCCGACATGCCAATATGACAATGCATGGACTGTCAATATGCTCAGCTTGTCAATCGATATGTTGCACACCCTCAACACCCGCCCGCCCCTACCTACCATCTTTGACACCTGTTTTGACAGTTTAGCCGTGTTCGTCGCTGACGGCGGCCGAAAGAAAGAACAAAATTGAATTGAAATTGTGTTTGCCACTTTTTTTATTATTATTATTTCTCCCGATGCTGCTGCTGCGCCGTTGCTGCTACTTGTGAGTAACGCTGTCAGCATTTATTTCGTCGCGTTTTTTTTTTTATTAGCAGTAAATTAGACTTTGTGTCATCGTTCCACTTACAAAATGTTTCTAAATTTACGAGTACTTGCACGAGGGTCTCTCCATGCAGCTTTCACAGACCTTTTCCATTAAAATATCCCATTTTTTCGAGTAACAAACGTTCGCATTTTAAGCTCAATCGTGTTCAAGGTTTCTTGCTTTGTGCATTGTGGCTCCTCACTCGTTCAACTAAACTTCTAATATGAAACCATACTTGCAATTTTCTCACAACACTAAGAAAAAAGATCATTTGCAATTAATCTGGTAAAAGGAATTGGATAGGATAGCAATTTGTGCGCGCAGTTCTCGGAATTTAGCCACTTTCTTACTTAATTACTTTGAAATCAATAGCATGCTCCTTTTAATGGTTGTTTAGCATACATTTTTTTTTAGCATTTACGCGTATCAAATGAATTTCCAATGAAATGTATGCTGCAGTCTATGAAATGTTCTCTCTCAACTGTTTCAGCTGTTTGTCTTTTCGGTTCGAGTAGCCGTAAAAATGTAATTATATCAATATAAAAATGTACTCGTGACATTCATTTTCTGCGTGTATACTGGCATAGATATTGGCAGACTTATAAATCAACCCTCTCGTACACAATAACACGTATATTTTATGCGTATTTTGTTTGTCTTTTGTTCTTTTATGAAACGCATAAATTTAAAAAAATATGTATATTCTCATATATTATATACATACATATTTTTATTATTTTTTAAAAAAGTGATGCACTCATGGCAAAAAACGAGAGCAAGAAGTCGTCCCACAAATGAAGAGGCGGAAGAGACGCCTACGCACAACGCAGCTAAAAATGAGGCAATAAACACAATTTCTGTGATTTTCGGACTCGATTTGTCAATCTCATTTGCAAACAGTGCTTCTAGGCTGCTTGGCTTTTGCGCCTGCTATGCTTATGGCCGTAGCTAGGCGAGCCAGTTCTGCCTACTGGCCTGAAAAGTTATCAACATTTGACAACTTGACGCAATTTGCTCTCCCTCGCCGCTCCTCTGCCTCTTCGGCTGCTGTGTCGTTGGCTTCGTTATTTGCGTAACTTTTTACTTAGTTGATTTAATGCTTATCAACAGCTATATGCAAAGTACGCCATAGAGGAAGACAGAGGCACGAGAGTGAGCACTTGTGACGAGTTTTTGGTCAATCATCGTGCAGCTGGTGCTGGTGCTGGTGCTTTTGACGACACCGTCGACAAATCACTCACTCTGGCAAATGCTTGCTAATTAGAAAAACTTTCATAGTAACGGCCACGAACTTTTGGCTTCGACTGATTGCAAAACTTTGCACTTTGCATCGAACCACAAAGACTATACGTATATAGAAGAATGTATGTGCGGTGTGTTATATAGCCAGTGATTGACTGTCTGACACTATCAGACTGCTGTAGTTTCTTTCTTGCCGTGACTAAAAACTTTGCCTTTAATCGAGTTAACAATTTTTTTCTTAGCACTCGCCACAAGGACATTTAGATTATTAGTTGGTGTTGGTGTTGGTGTTGGCGCAAAGGCAAACATAAAAGTCAAAGGTATACTTACAGGTTACAACAACTGTGTGACGTCAATTGGCACCGCTATTGTTCTTTTCGTTGCTGCCGTGGCCAACACAGTGGTCTGAACAAAGATAGAGCCAAAACTCGCTCCAGATAAAACAAACCTCCATTTGTCAGCAAAAATCACTTTAATGGGTGGGTGTTGCTGTACTATAGCTAGTCAGTCATATATTGTATATTGTGTATAGGCCTTTGAACTGCTCACTTAACTTACTTATATGCGTTGATGTCAACAGCCAACGCACTTAACTTTAACTATCTTTTCACTTTGTAATAACAACAATATCGTTTACCGCTTAAAACTACTTCATATACTTGATTTTATCAGCGACCCAAATCTTGATATAAAATTGAAAGCAATTTTCCTTGAAAGTTCGATCTTATAAAAGGCAAGCAATGAATAATATAGGTAATATTAGTGATTAATAACCTCACGTCGAGCTGTCAATAAATCGTATAAAAATGACTTAAGTGTTTTAAAATATGCACATCATATTAAAAATGACAGCTCAAATTCAATAACAATTTTAACGATTGTTTAAACTGTCTGATTTAAAGCCTGCATGTCTCCTGGGTGTTGTGTGCGAATAGTTCGTTGACTGCCCAAATTATGTTAGGCAAGTGATTTGATTGACTTTCAGGAAATGCAGGCTTAATTGATGCTCGAAACAGCTTCTGCTGCTGCTGCTGTTTCTGTCTGTCCTTTATTATGACATTGCCTAAACGTAGCCACCATCAAAAGGATTGTCTAACCAAATTGGCCAAGACATCAGTGAAACGAATGTTACTGGCTAAAGCGTATCATCACCTGACTCACTCATATAATCCAATGTTTGTCATACAATTTTTATTACCGTCCTGTGACATCGTTATGCGTTCCGACAACTATATCCAACTTGTCCGTTATTGTAATTAATTGGCTGGATTGTGGGAAGTAATATGAAAATATAAATCTTTAATCTTCTCAAACATTGCAAATAATATATAAGTAGCTCCAAAACAAGCATTTTGTTCTCAGTATATAATTTAAACATTTTAGTTTTTATTTTAATATTAATGACAATGTTGGTGCTACATATTAATTCGATTTCGTGGGATATCAAACATGGGTGATCATATTATGATGGAACTCGCATAGTTTGGGTCATCTTGTTGTACATTTGATGAGCGTGAAAGCGAAGCTGATATGTAAAATGGATGCGGTTCTGCATTGCTGTTTTCTTTTGTGTGTGGAAAGGCATAAAAAAAAAACATGTTGATTAGTTTTTCTTTTTTTTTTACTTCACCTTTATTTTTAAAAATTGTTTTCATTATTGTTTAAAAATTGTTTGTATGTTTTTGATGCTGTTGTTGTTACTGTTGCTGCTGCTATTTCGTTGGCATTTCTCAAAGTATGCAACTTTGGTGTATATGACTGTAGTTGCCTTTCTCTCTCTCTCTGTCTCTCTCTCTCTCTGTCTTCTCACTTTTTTTATATGTGAGTGTGTGTGTGTGTGTGTGTGCTTTTTTGTTTTTCATCTTGGGCAAGCAAAAGTATTTGCTGCCTGTTCAGATGCTTAAGATTAGGTCAATTTGTCAGGCTGTTGCGACCCAAAGCAGAGGCCCTGACTGGACTCAGGATAACATTTGACTCATTATATACACTCTGCTGTCTTAGCATTTTAGTCATCATGAGCATCTGTCGGGTTGTCTTCGTCCTCTATTATTCACGCTTTAGCCGTTGCACACTAAATGAAGCCTCCAAACTGAAATTTCGTTATGCATAGCAAACAGTTGGATCAACATTTGCTGGTCCCTTTGCATAAATTCTGATACATAGCTTAAACGCTGCCAAGATATTGCATATCCACATATATATATATATGCAGGTAGCACTAGACATGTTATCATATATATATATTTCTTATAAACAGAGTATACTCAAACAAAACATTTTAGCACGTGCCGCTAAACTTTAAGGGTGCTCATGACAGTTTTTGTACTGTAATGTTTGTAGTTTGGACTATATTCCTTCAAGTAAAACATGTTTAAGAGCACATAAAAACAGTCAACTAAACTTGCCAAGAGTCATTACAGTTAACTTTATGGTTGGCTAAAACTGTGATTGGTTTAAAAGTTGTACAATCATAATAGTCTGATAAATCTCGCCTTCACATTTGAACATTTGACGTGTACATATATGCTTTTCTCCTGTAAAATGAAAATAATTAAATATTTATGATGCCAATGATATATATGAAAACTGCGAAACTTTGTATGTGATTTTTATTAGAAGTTCACTTTTGCAAATGGAAAACGCGTAACAGCAAAACAAAAAAAAAACTTGTGGGTGGAAAAACGCGAAAAGTTTATAACAATCAACAACACCAACAATATATTATACGTATTTGTGTGTGCACACAGCTACGCCCATATACATTGAGGTTACATTGTCACCAGCAGCTCGTAAAAAGTAAAAAACTGTTATATAAAAATATATATATATATAGGGCGGAGCGATAGGCAATATGTTGTTAGGCAGAATATACGGTGTCTGTGTAAAAGGTGTACATATGTGTGGGTGTGTGTGTGTGTGCGTGTGCGTGTGTATGTCGGAATCATGCGTGCTGTCGCATTTACACAAACACCCATATAATCAACAGATGCACTAGGCTACATAAAAAGCGCAACATGATTATAATAGATATGTTGGCCCCTCACACAAAAAGCTGACCAGAATAACTAAATACTATTTATAAATATAACATAACCTATACAATATATAAATAATCTTAATTAAATTTGCAAATAGTTAATAATATGTCATGGTATATTTTATATCAATTAAAGAGCTCTGTATTTGTTCTGTTCAGGTATAATAAAGTATAGAAAAAGGAAACCTGCGACAATAAAATTGAGAAAACCCTTAACTTGTATATTATTTATTTATTTAATGAAGTCTAAAAACAAATTTGAAACAATTTAAATTCAAAAAATTTTAATAAATAATATAATATAATAAAAGACGGCAAAACAATTTTTTGCAAATAGAGCATTAGTATATAATAAATATTCATAATTTGCATGGGAACTGTTTAAATAAATATACCTCATTTTAGCATAGTCAATAAATACATCATTAATTTAACAAAAACAATTAAGAGCTTAAGAGCACTTTAATAATTTAAAATTATACAAATTGATTTAATTATTTGCCAGTATTTATTGTTGTTTGGCAGTTTAGCGAACATTCGTTTCAAAGAGTTGATTTTTTGAAATAAATATAATTCGAATTAATGTCATAATAAATGGCAACTTATGTGAAATTAACAACAACAAGATAATACTAATGTATTTGCAATAATTGAATGAAAACAATAC